>CM050169.1:50501552-50509052 GCA_027410445.1 Discoglossus pictus | reverse complement strand
AGTGTCCTAAAGAATGATTTTGGAGAACTAGGTAATAAGCTGAAGGCAAGGACCTCCAAGGTAGTATTTTCTGAGATACTTCCAGTGCCACGTGCTAGCCCAGGGAGGCAGAAGGAGCTTATGGAGGTTAATGCGTGGCTAAAGATGTGGTGCACTAAGGAGGGGTTTGGGTTTTTAGGGCACTGGGCTGACTTCTCACTTCGGTAGAATCTCTACAGTAGGGATGGATTGCACCTAATGATGAGGGAGCTTTTGTACTAGGGGATATGATGGTAGAAAGGCTGGAGGAGTTTTTAAACTAGTAGGTGGGGGGGGGGGGGACTAGATATAAGTAATGTGGTAGAAAGTGTAGAGGGTATAAGGGATGAATTAACAACTTATAGGGGAGGAGATGGGGGAGGGGTAGTATAGTCAATAAAGAGGTAGTACTAAGTAATTCAAGTACAATGGCAGGCACTTCATACTTAGACTACATAAGGTGTATGCTTGCTAATGCCAGAAGCTTGCCATGAAAAATGGGAGAGTTAGAATTATTAGCAATTAATGAAAAATGGGATTTAATAGGCATTACTGAAACGTGGTGGGATGAATCTCATGACTGGACTGTTAATCTGGATGGTTATAACCTATTTAGGAAAGATAGAGGCACTGGTAAACGAGGGGGAGGGATTTGTCTGTATGTTAAGCCTGAATTTAAGCCTATAGTCAGAGAAGATATTTATGGTGGACCTAGTGATAAAGCTGAATGTTTGTGGGTAGAGTTAAATAGCGGAGCAGCAAATTCCAAAAGAATATTAGTAGGAGTATGCTATAAACCCCAATATATATAGCTGAAAGAGAAAATACAATTATTGTTGCAGATTGAAAATGCAGCTAAGCATGGTAAAGTTCTAATAATGGGAGATTTTAATTACCCTGAAATAAACTGGATAAAGGAGGCCTGCAGTTCATCTAAGGGGAGCAGGTTCTTGAGTACACTCAGGGATCATTATCTGGCCCAGGTTGTACAAGATCCTACTAGAAATGAAGCTATCTTAGATTTACTCATCACAAATAATATTGATATAGTATCAAATGTTGGAATAGGGCAAACTTTGGGAAACAGTGATCACAACACAGTCTCGTTTGAGATTGAATAAAAAAAACAAAATTTTAAGGGGCCAACGAAAACTCCTAATTTTAAAAGGGCAGATTTTAACGGTCTAAGGGCAGCAATACAAAGTATAGACTGGGACAGAGAACTGGCAGGTAAAAATACTGCACATAAATTGACAACATTTAAATCCTTACTAAATATACATACACATCGGCATATACCATGTGGGAATAAAAGTAAAATCAGTAAATCCCATTCAATGTGGCTTAACAATGATTTAAAGATCAAGATACGGAGTAAAAAACAGGCATTTAAATTATACAATCAAGAGGGGACAGAGACTGCTTTACGGGAATACAAGGAAATCAACAAGGCAGCAAAAGGGCTATTAGACTGGCTAAAATAGAAAATGAAAAAATGAATTGCAAAAAAGAGTAAGACTAACCCTAAAATATTTTTTAAGTATATTAATGGGAAGAAGGCGAGGAAGGAAGCTATAGGAACATTACAATGTGACACAGGCCGTCTGATAATTCGTGACCAAGAAAAGGCAGATGAGCTAAATAGGTTATTTTCTTCGGTATACATAAGGGAGGTACCAGTGGTTGGGACACGGCAACATAATGGGGCTACACTACCTTTGCCAAATAATTGGTCAACGCAGGAAGTAATCCAAAAGAGGTTAGAAAAATAAATGTTATAAAGCCCCGGGTCCTGATGGAATACATCCAACGGTACTAAGGGAACTGGTTTCTGTAATAGCCAAACCATTATATTTAATTTTTCAAGATTCACTCAACACAGGGTCTCTACCAGATGACTGGAGAAAAGCAGATGTGATACCTATATTTTAAAAGGGAGCAAGAGCAAATCCAGGGAATTATAGACCAGTGAGCCTCACTTCTGTAATGGGGAAGCTTTTAGAAGGGTTAATAAGGGATAATATACAAGAATATGTCTATTTGAACAGGATTATAAGTAGGAGTCAACATGGATTTATGAGGGATAGGTCATGTCAAAAAATCTAATTAGTTTCTATGAGGAGGTTAGTAGGAACCTGGATCAAGGCAACTCAGTGGATGTAGTCTTTTTGGATTTTGCCACATGGGAGACTATTGTGCAAACTAAGAGATACAGGAGTTGCAGTAAACTAAAAGGCTAAAAGACAGGAAGCAAAGGGTTGTTGTAAATGGAACATACTCCGATTGGACTAATGTGGTAAGTGGGGTTCCTCAGGGTTCAGTATTAGGTCCTCTCCATTTTAACATATTTATTAATGACTTAGAGGTAGGATTGGAGTGTGGTGTCTCCATTTTCGCTGATGACACGAAGTTGTGCAAGGTAATTAAATCAGATAGTGATGTGCTTTCCCTCCAAAGGGATTTACATAAAATTGAGGAATGGGCATCTAAATGGCAGATGAGATTTAATACGAATAAATCTAAAGTTGAGCATCTGGGAAGGAAAAATAGCCATGCAATTTATAATCTTAATGGAGCAAATCTAGGTGTATCAGATATTGAAAGGGATTTGGGAGTGCTTGTGGACAACCACTTAGGTAACAGTGCTCAAAGCCAAGCAGCAGCTGCAAAGGCAAATAAAATATTAGCATGTATTAAGAAGGGTATAGAAGTCAGGAAAGCAAATATAATTCTGCCACTATACAAATCTCTAGTACGCCCTCATTTGGAATATGGAGTACAATTTTGGGCACCACTTCATTAAAAGGACATTTCAGAGCTGGAAAAGGTACAAAGGAGCGCAACAAAACTAATAAGGGGAATGGAGGGGCTAAGTTATGAAGAAAGACTAACCAAATAAAACTTATTTTCTCTAGAAAAAAGGCGTCTAAGAGGAGATATGATTACCTTATATAAATACATCCAGGGTCAGTATAAAGATTTGTCAAGAGCGTTTTTGGGCCAAGAGGTTTTCAACTGACAAGAGGACGTCCCTTGAGGTTAGAAGTAAAAAGATTCCACCTTAAAGAAATAAAAGGGTTCCTCACAGTAAGGGTGGTTAATCTGTGGAATTCTCTACCAGAGGAGGTGGTGACAGCGGATTCGATAGATCATTTTAAAAGGGGACTGGTTTTATTTCTAATTAAAAAGGGAATTCAGGGTTATCATGGATAATTAGAGAGGCAGTATTGATCCAGGGAGAAGTCCGGTCGCCGCTGTCTGGGATCAGGAGGGATTCGATTTATTTTTTTATTTTTTATACAACTAATTAATTAATAGTTAATCCGCATATTGCAGATCGGAGGAGATCTTGAAAGATTGAACTTGATGGACTGAAGGTCTTTTTTCAACCTTTAAAACTATGGCCCTCATTCAATTGCAATTTGGCCAATTGAATAGGTCTCTAAATAAGCACATAGCATATTTTTTTTAAAGAAGTTTTTAGTTAGTAAGCATCTATCCAAAAGCAAGGTTTTTACTAACTAAAAACTTATTTAAAAAAATATGCTATGTGCTTATTTAGAGCCCTATTCAATTGGCCAAATCGCAATTGAATGAGGGCCTATGTAACTTTCTTTAACAGCAGTCAGGACCGGGTCACTATCTAATACAGGGCGATACACAGCTAGGGACTGCAGTCAGGACTGGGTCTCTATCTAGTACAGGGTGACACATAGCTAGGGACAGAAGTCAGGACCGGGTCACTATCTAGTACAGGGGCAAGCGATACAATGCTAGGGACAGCAGTCAGTACCTGGTCACTATCTAATACAGGGCGATACAAAGCTAGGGAGAGCAGTCAGGACCGGGTCACTATCTAGTAAAGGGTGATACAAAGCCGGGACAGAAGTCAGGACCGGGTCACTATCTAATAGAGGGCGATGCATAGCTAGGGACAGCAGTCAGCACTGGGTCACTATCTAGTACTAGGCGATACATAGCTAGGGACAGCAGTCAGGACCGGGTCACTATATAGTACTGGGTGATACATAGCTAGGGACAGCAGTCAGGACTGGGTCACTATCTAGTACAGGGTGATACGTAGCTAGGAACAGCAGTCAGGACCAGGTCACTATCTAGTAAGTACAGGGCGATACATAGCTAGGGACAGTAGTCAGGGCCGGGTGACTATTTAGTACAGGGTGATACATAGATAGGGACAGCAGTCAGCACTGGGTCACTATCTAGTACTAGGCGATACATAGCTAGGGACAGCAGTCAGGACCGGGTCACTATCTAGTACTGGGTGATACATAGCTAGGGACCGCAGTCAGGACTGGGTCACTATCTAGTACTGGGCGATACATAGCTAGGGACAGCAGTAAGGACCGGGTCACTATCTAGTAATTACTGTGTGATACATAGCAAAGGACAGCAGTCAGGACTGGGTCACTATCTAGTACAGGGTGATTCATAGCTAGGGACAGTAGTCAGGGCCGGGTGACTATCTAGTACAGGGTGATACATAGATAGGGACAGCAGTCAGCACTGGGTCACTATCTAGTACTAGGCGATACATAGCTAGGGACAGCAGTCAGGACCGGGTCACTATCTAGTACAGGGTGATACATAGCTAGGGACAGCAGTCAGGACCGGGTTACTATTTAGTACTGGGCGATACATAACTAGGGACAGCAGTAAGGACCGGGTCACTATCTAGTAATTACTGTGTGATACATAGCAAAGGACAGCAGTCAGGACCGGGTCACTATCTAGTACAGGGCGATACAATGCTAGGGACAGAAGTCAGGACCGGGTCACTATCTAATACAGGGTGATTCATAGCTAGGGACAGTAGTCCGGGCCTGGTGACTATCTAGTACAGGGTGTTACATAGATAGGGACATCAGTCAGCACTGGGTCATTATCTAGTACTAGGCAATACATAGCTAGGGACAGCAGTCAGGACCGGGTCACTATCTAGTACTGGGTGATACATAGCTAGGGACAGCAGTCAGGACTGGGTCACTATCTAGTACAGGGTGATACGTAGCTAGGGACAGCAGTCAGGACCGGGTTACTATCTAGTACCTGGCGACACATAGCTAGGGACAGCAGTCAGGACCAGGTCACTATCTAGTAAGTACAGGGTGATACATAGCTAGGGACAGTAGTCAGTGCCGGGTGACTATCTAGTACAGGGTGATACATAGCTAGGGACAGCAGTAAGGACCGGGTCACTATCTAGTAAGTACAGGGTGATACATAGCTAGGGACAGTAGTCAGCACTGGGTCACTATTTAGTACTGGGCGATACATAGCTAGGGACAGCAGTAAGGACCGGGTCACTATCTAGTAATTACTGTGTGATACATAGCAAAGGACAGCAGTCAGGACTGGGTGACTATCTAGTACAGGGCGATACAATGCTAGGGACAGAAGTCAAGACCGGGTCACTATCTAATACAGGGTGATTCATAGCTAGGGACAGTAGTCAGTGCCGGGTGACTATCTAGTACAGGGTGATACATAGCTAGGGACAGCAGTAAGGACCGGGTCACTATCTAGTAATTACTGTGTGATACATAGCAAAGGACAGCAGTCAGGACTGGGTGACTATCTAGTACAGGGCGATACAATGCTAGGGACAGAAGTCAAGACCGGGTCACTATCTAATACAGGGTGATTCATAGCTAGGGACAGTAGTCAGGGCCGGGTGACTATCTAGTACAGGGTGATACATAGATAGGGACAGCAGTCAGCACTGGGTCACTATCTAGTACTAGGCGATACATAGCTAGGGACAGCAGTCAGGTCCGGGTCACTATCTAGTACTGGGTGATACATAGCTAGGGACAGCAGTCAGGACTGGGTCACTATCTAGTACTGGGCGATACATAGCTAGGGACAGCAGTCAGGACTGGGTCACTATCTAGTAATTACTGTGTGATACATAGCAAAGGACAGCAGTCAGGACTGGGTCACTATCTAGTACAGGGCGATACAATGCTAGGGACAGAAGTCAGGACCGGGTCACTATCTAATACAGGGTGATTCATAGCTAGGGACAGTAGTCCGGGCCGGGTGACTATCTAGTACAGGGTGTTACATAGATAGGGACAGCAGTCAGCACTGGGTCACTATCTAGTACAAGGCGATACATAGCTAGGGACAGCAGTTAGGATCGGGTCACTATCTAGCAATGGGCGATACAATGCTAGGGACAGAAGTCAGGACCGGGTCACTATCTAATACAGGGTGATTCATAGCTAGGGACAGTAGTCCGGGCCGGGTGACTATCTAGTACAGGGTGTTACATAGATAGGGACAGCAGTAAGGACCGGGTCACTATCTAGTAATTACTGTGTGATACATAGCAAAGGACAGCAGTCAGGACTGGGTCACTATCTAGTACAGGGCGATAAAATGCTAGGGACAGAAGTCAGGACCGGGTCACTATCTAATACAGGGTGATTCATAGCTAGGGACAGTAGTCCGGGCCGGGTGACTATCTAGTACAGGGTGTTACATAGATAGGGACAGCAGTCAGCACTGGGTCACTATCTAGTACAAGGCGATACATAGCTAGGGACAGCAGTTAGGACCGGGTCACTATCTAGTACTGGGTGATAGATAGCTAGGGACAGCAGTCAGGACTGGGTCACTATCTAGTACAGGGTGATACGTAGCTAGGGACAGCAGTCAGGATCAGGTCACTATTTAGTAAGTACAGGGCGATACATAGCTAGGGACAGTAGTCAGGGCTCGGGTGACTATCTAGTACAGGGTGATACATAGATAGGGACAGCAGTCAGCACTGGGTCACTATCTAGTACTAGGCGATACATAGCTAGGGACAGCAGTCAGGACCGGGTCACTATCTAATACAGGGCGATACATAGCTAGAGACAGTAGTCAGGGCCGGGTGACTATCTAGTACAGGGTGATACATAGATAGGGACAGCAGTCAGCACTGGGTCACTATCTAGTACTGGGCGATACATAGCTAGGGACAGCAGTCAGGACTGGGTCACTATCTAGTACTGGGCTATACTGTACATAGCTAGGGACAGCAGTCAGGACTGGGTCACTATCTAGTACTGGGCGATACATAGCTAGGGACAGCAGTCAGGACTGGGTCACTATCTAGTACTGGGCTATACTGTACATAGCTAGGGTCAGCAGTCAGGACTGGGTCACTAGCTAGTACTGGACGATACATAGCTAGGAACGGCAGTCAGGCCCGGGTCACTATCTAATATAGGGTATTACATAACTAGGGACAGCAGTCAGGACCAGATCATTATCTAGTAAGTACAGGGCTATACATAGGTAGAGTCAGCAGTCAGGACCGGGTGACTATATAATACAGGGCCATGCATAGCTAGGGACAGCATTCAGGACCGGATCACTATCTAGTAAGTACAGGATGATACATAGCTAGGGACAGCAGTCAACACAGGGTCACTATTTAGTACAGGGCGATACATAGCTAGGGACAGC
>CM050169.1:50261552-50496552 GCA_027410445.1 Discoglossus pictus | reverse complement strand
CTTTGAATAAGAGTACACATGGCCGAATTACCCATTAGGCCAACTTGGCAGATGCCCAGGGGTTCTTCCCTGTGAGGGGCGCTACTCCTTGAAAAAAAAAGTTCCTGGCTTTAAAAAAAAAAATTAGATGTTGCAGTTCATAGACTGGCCACGAGGGGGTAACCACCTAGAACAAGACAGTTACAACAGGAAAGGGAATTTACATGTACAGAAAAGGCAAAAATGGGTGCATGCATACCTTGTGTAATCACTTGCAGGGGCTTCTCCACTTCACTGCCTAGGGGCTCCAAAAAGGTAGATACGGCCCTGAGAGTACATATTCTATTTAAGGGAGCCATCCAGTCTCATATTTATAATATGCACCTTAGAAGAAGTGGACTTGATACATGTCATTTTTTTTTTATTAGCAGAAGCCAAAATGGTAGGTTTTACTGCAGAATAATTGCATATAATTGCTAATATATGAAAGGTAATACATTTTACATTCTTAACAATTATGCCTATTTTCAAGTGTAGTTCTTCAAAATTATATATGGGAAATGCTTTGTCTTCAGTGGTCATTTAATAGTCTGTAGTTCACTTTGGGCTGTGCAATGTCTGATATTTTACTGTATATAGAGTCCAGGGGCAGGGGCATAGGAACTGGGGTGGATTGGGGGACAAATCCTCTCAGATTAAATGAATAGGGGACACAAAAACCAGCAAATTTAAAACTTAATCATGTATTAACAGTTTTGGCCACTAGAGAGCTATGGAGCAGTTTGTCTTTCCCATTAAATCTTTGACCCATAATTTATAAATATAAACAAAGAAATAAAAAAAAAAGGTTTTGAGGAGCCCTAACAGCAGGGCCCTGTTTCATGTCCTGGTAGCAGAGTTGAATTATCTCTCCCAGATTTTTTTTGGATCTTATTTTATCAGTTTTTATCTATTACTGTGCTTGTATCCCCCAGTGGACTATGGATTAATTGCATTAAGTTAAACTAGAGTTGTGCACCTAAAGGACCTGCAAAAGACATTACATTACCTTGAACAAAATTATCACTGGTATATTATGCGTATAAGAAAAAATATACCCACAAAGCAGTGGTATCAGCAAAAGAACATAACAGGCCCCTACGCGTTTCACCCAGACAGGACTTCTTCAGGGATATTAAAGGTCATACAGGAAAATCATAAAAAAAAATATTACTGGCAACTAGGTAGATAAGTGTCTTGTCACTTTCTGGCTGAGCAGCTACTTGTCCTGCTTGGTTTATGAAATGCTACATTACATTATTTGCTACAATAAGTATTTTTATAAGCCACAATTAAAAAATAGAAGTTTTTTTTAAATACTATTACCATCTTATTAGCACTTGCTGTATTATTTAATGGGCATGGTCAGCCCAACAGGGAATAGGTTTCGTCTTGAAGAACATTGTACTAGCCTTTTGTTCTGACAATAAATCATTCCAGAGACATGCAGAATTGTTTTTCCTGATTATGTGTGAGTTAAAATGCTATTTTGTTTCTCAGAGGACTTCATAAGAGGGGGGAGGTGTTCTGACCTAATGGACACAATGGGAGTCATTGTTCTGGCCACCAATGGGACATATATACTACAATTCTAATAATCACAGCTAATTAATAACCAGGAGCTGCTCATTAGCATATCATGCAGCACAAATAATAGTGAATTTCTCCAAATGTCTAATACAATGTATAGACAGTTTTGCAATGTTTAAGAATAACTAAACAACTTGGCTTTTAGAAATGTGGCAGTCATGAGGTTGGGCAACACGTGAAGCCATTTTTTCTTAAATGACCACTGTACTTCAGGAAAAACTTCACATTTGGGAAGAATGTCTCAAACTAACAACATTAGCTGCTGTGTGAGACATGGAAATAAAAGCATTTTTAGAGAAAATCTTTATTTCATCAGTGTATGGAGGCTACCATGATAATTATACCTCCTATTCAAGGCACACATGGTTTTGTTCAGAAAAAGGAAGGAGCCAAATGTTACATTTTATCTGAATCTACCAGTGAGTCAGCAAATAACTCCATAGCAGATAATATAAATTAACAGAACACATCCACTCAGGAAATGTTTAAGACACAATCATGGCATCTTCCAGGCACAAGCATTGTCTTCTAACACAAGGATATGGCCTAAAAATGATTTTATGCTCAGGCCGAATCACGGCTGATAATTTTACTATTTTCCTTAAACATTGGCGCTTTAAATTAATTTTAACCCCCTAAAATATATAGATTTTGTTACTGATACAAAACATGTTTAGAATATCAATATCCTCTATTGCACAATACAGTTACAATGTTTCAATGTATCATTTAGTTTGTAATCATTCCTTTTGTGATATCGCAGCTGTCACTTTGTATCAAGTGAGATTTATTTTTTTAAGTTTTTTTTTTACTTGGTAATATCTCACTAATATTTCCATAACCCTGCACCAAAAACTGTCTAATTATTACCGTTTTGCCTATTTCAAAAAAACAAGTGAGAGTCCAATTATAATGTGGCCTAATTAACACTAAATGCTCCAGCAATGATAATTAGCCCTTTAGAGATTTGCGGCTAAATACTCATTAATGTGTTTTGTTTTAGACCAAGTAAAGGTCCTTATCTAGGGTGGCATAAACATAACAAATGATTAAAAACTTTATCACAAAGCAGAAATTTTACTAATTAGTTATCAGCCAAAGTATTATTTTTTTTAAATCAAAAGTGCCCTAAAAAAATATTGTCCTTGTAAACATGTAACAGCTTGTTTTTTGTTTATCTTTGTGCAAAAAAAAAAAGGGGGATTTTAATAATCAGATATAAGTAAATTAGATAAAATTTAAGAAACAAATGTAGTTTGGGAAGAAACATGTTTGTGCATTTATCTATATAAGTCATTGTGTAACTTTGAAAGGTCATAACTCAATTAATTTAGCAGCAATTTTAAAAAGGAAAACACATTTTCCATATGCTTTTTCTACCCCCTATGAGATACTTTTTAAGATAAATTTTTCATTGTGATGACATTGTTTATTTTTATTTATTGCTTAATTGCTGATTCATGAGACCCCATTGTATTTAATAGGATGCACACTCATCTGTTCATCAGACTTTATTATCTACCTTTTTATTCATCATCCTGAAACGCTCCACTGACCCCGAGGTTTGATTTGCACAACAACCAGAAGCCAGAGCTTTGCATATTTAAAACAAATAAATGCCTAATTTTTGAATGATTTATAAATGAGTGGCAGGAAATCGAAAAGGTCATTTAGATCATCCTAACGATGACAGCTGATAATTAGGAACTTCTCCAAAATTAATCATTTCTGATAATAGAAGGTCAGGTGGTGCCAGAGGTAAAAAATAATATGTTTATAAGTGCTTTAAGTGGCAAGTACCGGCCAATCTCACAAGGTCAGAGAAGTGAATATAGTTATAGAAACACATAATGAACTCGGAGGTAGGTGTCAAATACCAAAATGTCCAATTATAAACAACTTGCCCTCACCCTTCCCTTTATATATATATATATATATATATATATATATATATATATTTTTTTTTTTTTTTTTAATATATATATATATATATTTATATCTTTATATCTTAATCCGTTCCGGATGGCAGGATGAGTTCCAAACAATAATCCATTCTGGTCTCCAGATTTTTCACAACTGATGGTCATGGGGGGTCGCAGAGGTCAGTAGCATGCCATGGCAGGTTTAGCTGGGCCCCTACAGAGCAGGGCTCCGCCTCTGGCGTGAGTGGTGGGGGCACCTAAGGAATCTTTGCAGATGTAAATCCAGTCCTGTGTGTGCCACCATCTTCATGAAAAGGAATTTAGTATTTAAATTAAGTTTAGTATTTAAATAATTTATATTGAGTAAGGACCCACAAAAAATACATTTATTGTCATATTCTATTTCTTGTCAAATTTGTTATAATTATAGGAATAATTATTTTACATGGCTTCAGGTCGCAATGTTGGATTGCTGCATTACAGTGGGTGGAGCACAGAGAAATGCTTTAATAAATATTGTCATGTGATCACATCTTGCGGTTTCCTATGACACCCTTAACAGACCCATAAATTGCCTCAATAATGATGATTTGTGATTAAGGACAGATTTTCCATAAAGTAGAATAGGCAGGCGCCTAAGTGTTTAGAGTGCGTCATACCCAGCACCAATCAATATGTTAAAACACAGCAAGAAACTTCTGTTGCTTCCATTCAGGAAGTTCTGCGTTCCTTGTGGGTTGGACTAGCAAAACTTCTCTCTGATTCGCTGATTCTACACACTTTGTCTGCACAGGATGTTATGAGCTGTTTTGTGTCAAAACATTAATTTGTCTTAGTTAGCTTTTGGGGGGCAAAAGGAAGTTGCTTTAATCTTAAACAGCATTAAAAACTGACTACATTGTACTAGACTTTTTTTTTAGATACTTATCATTTTTTTGCTGCTCCGTCATATTAATGTGCAGCTCGATTTGCTAATTTACAGCTCCGAGTGGACAAGGTATCTAACTGCTTAAAAACATTGTTTTGGTCACATAGACTGTGAAAATAAGTGTAACACATCAAAGCATTATTTAGAAGCTGATCATTTGCATAGAAATGCGAAGACAATGCTGAATATTTCAGGAATTATTCAATGTAGAATAAAAAGTCTTGAAGAATATATAAGCTAAAATAAATCTTGATTGTGAGGTTACAGATTCCATTTAATAAAAAATTTAACATTGATGGCACCTGCCTAGAGGCGCCTCAGATGTAAATCCAGTGACAGCTTGTGATGGGAGGATTAGTTAGTGAATATTGTGAAGGGTTTATAATGTGCCACAGCTCATTGTAAACCATATAGTGGCTTATCTTTGCCAATATTAATATTTCTTATTCATTACAATAATGTATATATACTGGCAACATGCCCGTCTAAAATGTTGGTCAATAAAATTTTAAACCATGGCAATGCTGTTTGGCACACAATGTTATAGCTTTTTATACTCTGAGCATCTCCTCGCTTGCTCTTTTGCTCATCTCTATATTTTTTTAAATACTAATTAATGAATTCATTGAATAATAAATTAATATAGTTTACCTGTTTCTAATTAATATATATAACAATCAATAGCCTGAAGAGGTAACAATCGCTTTTTATTGTCCTTCAGCATATAATGTCCAGTGGGACTGTTGCTGACTTGAGGAGATAGTTTTATGAATGTTGTAACAATGCATTAGAAATAGGCTGCGTGCGCTAGGGGAAACCGATGGTTTATTTGTGTAAATCGCTTCTGAAGATGCGTAATGTTGTAGTGGCAAGCTAGGATTGTAAAACAGCGTTGTTTGTCTATGTGCTAGGCGCTTCGCAAGCATTTGCCGTCCTTTGTAATAGTGTATTTTGAACCTCGTACGTTCCTGGGTGAAAGTGGTATGTGGTTGGCGGTGTTTTACGCAATCCAGGGTCGCGTAGCCTCGTTTTCATTTTTTTGGGCCTCCATTTTTTTTTATTGCTTAGGTGATTTTCGAGTGCCGACACTCTCTGAAATGGACTTAAATTTGCTTTCCACCTCACTCCCAGACTTCCTGGCTGTTCCCCCGTGCTGTGTGTGATGATTTTGTTATATTTTTGTTTTTGTGTGTGTGTTTCGTGTTGTTTGTTTTGTGCGGTTCGCCTGTTGACTTCTAATTTTTCCTATTTCGTTTTTTTTTTTCAAAGTCCTGCATCTCATATTTTTTTTTCTAAGTCCTGAGTTCGTTGAGTGCTTGCAGCCTAAGGTGATCCCACGTTTCCTAAGTGTTTCATTGCCTCCACTGCTTGCCTCGGTTTGCGAGGCTTGCAGGCAATGAGCGCCTTTGGCGCTAATCGCCCAAGTGCTACGAGTTTTAGTGCTATGACTTAACGGCTGATCGCCTAAGTCGTATGCACCATGCAAAGCGTGACGACATCTTGTAGTTCGACAATTATAATATGTGATATATATATATATATATATATATATACTTAGAATTTTCCTAAAAATTATATATATTTATGCTAAACTAAAAAAATAAACAAATATATAAACATATATAATATATGTTATTTAATAAAGTTATATCAATTGATCAAATGTCAAATGATCAGCGATTGAGTTAATTTAACCTTATTAACAGTAGAAATCATTATAATGTACTTACAAAGTGGCTTTGAATATAAAGTCCAATCTAAGTGCAAATTATCAATATGGTATTTGATTATTGCAGCACAAAAATATAATATTCTTCCCTTTGTTAATAGTGTACAAAATATTTATGTTGTATTTGATACTAATTTGCTTTATTATTAATGATGCTTAGATCTGTAAACACACACAGATAGTTTATTTTAATATTAAAATCATGGAACCTTCTCTATCCCTTTAAGATATTCTCATGAAGTTTGGGTCCTGCGTGCCCTCTGACCTCTAATTTTTTCTTCTTTTGTGTTTTTTGCAGGTCCCTGTCGTGGGAATTTATTTTATGACATGCAGAACTGCTTATTTCTATTTGCAAATGGGAATCTGGAGCAACATTGTAGCAGAGACTGAAATAATTGTATTTGACTGGGACAAACTTCTTGCAAAATCCCCAAGGTGAGACAATTCCTTATTGTACGTGTAGGTCAAGGAGATCTGTGAGGCTCATCTGGAGGCATCCATCTTTGTCTTATTTAGAGTGACACATGGAGTAGAAAATCTTTGTCCTGCAAAAATGAATATATATATATAGTGGTCATTAGTCCAGTATAAAGTGGCGCAAATATACAGTTTATGTAAAAGGGTCATTTCTTGAATAATGTATCTGGACTGGAAGATGTCTTTGTATCTGAGAATAATCACTGAGAAGACAACCTGCTCAATAGGTCAAGTCAACAAATGCAAAGTTATTTAAAACATAAACACACTTTACAGACTAGTTATATATATTCTCCTCCCTCCTCTCCCACCCTCCCTCCAGTGATAACTGAAAAAAACACACCCTTTCATCCAGCTCTCAAGAGTTTTGAAAATTTTTGATTTTTGCCAGGAAAGAGGGTTTGAAAAGTAACGATAAATATCCCCACCGCGTATGATTTCTATTTATAGACAAGGTTCACAATGTACTTTTAATAAATAACCCAGTGGCATACAGGAGGTGGCAGAAGCAGTTTATATTTTATCCCTTGGATTGTAAGTTTGTGAGTTTTCAATCGTGTGTCCGTGCCTTGTAAATGAACTCTAAGTACATATGATTCTAAGCTAAAAAACAGGACCTCCATACATTACAAGGTGTTACGTTGTTTTTTGCCATGTATTCAACCCCTGTACAGCGCTACGGAATATGTTGGAGCGATATAAATAAAGATAATAATAATAATCTCTGCCCAGCTCCACTTGTGACTTATTTTAACCCGGTTTAATAAATACATCCCAAAATAAATACATATACACCTCCACTTCCTAAGGGACCTATATATGAAGTGGGGATAAATATTTAAGTCTGTGTGATAAATAACTCCTATAGAAAAGGAGGGGGTGGGGGGGAGTTATTCAATTCCATATTTTCAATCTCACTTTCCCTTTTTATCTTTTTAATGTACTAGACACATAAATATAAAAACATTTGATTAATCTATCTATCTGTCTATCTATCTATCTATCTATCTATCTATCTATCTATCTATCTATCTATCTATCTATCTGTCTATCTATCTATCTATCTATCTATCTATCTATCTATCTATCTATCTATCTATCTATCTATCTATCTATCTATCCATCTATCTATCTATCTATCTATCTATCTATCTATCTATCTATCTATCTGTCTGTCCGACTGTCTATCTATCTATCTATCTATCTATCTATCTATCTATCTATCTATCTATCTGTCTGTCTATCTATCTATCTATCTATCTATCTATCTATCTATTCATCCATCTATCCATTTATCCATCTCTATCTCTATATCTATCTGTCTGTCTATCCTACTCTTTGTCTGTCATTCTGTCTGTCTGTCTGACTATTTGTGTATTAATCTATCATCTTTGAGTCCATAAGTGACTTTGTGCCCACCCCACTGGGGCAGATATAGCATGTCCTGTTAGGAGTCTTGCTGATCACGGATGATGGCAGCCCACTGACCAAAACATCATAAAACCTTTAAACTATAAATAAATTATGTATCATGCATTTTATGGCCCAATCAAAGTCAGATTGATTTAATACTTAATTTGGTTTCACATCAAAGACCCTATCCCCCCAAAAAACAAATTAAAATATCCATCTTGTTAAGTTAACAACATGTACAGTATAATTTCCCCTTCTGGATCACATCCTTATCGTGGTGAAAGGGCTTGTGTACTTCAATGAAGCTGTGAGCTAGACCATATAGGGTCACCCAACATGGGAAGGTCATAGCAGAGAAGTCATACAAATCACGGTCCACTGGAGAAGGAAGTGGCAACCCACTCCAGTACCTTTGCCGAGAAAATCATATGGATAAGCACCACCAGAAACAGAGACAGATGTGCCTGGCGTGTTGTGGTTCACATGGTCGCAAAGAGTTGGTCACGATTGAAGGACAACAACAACAACACAGTCTAATTATATTGCCATTACCTTATTTAGCCCACTAAATCCTTTTTTTTCTTTACACATTTTGGTACAATTTGACATAAAGAACTCCTGAGATTATCCACATATCTCCAGGTGCCACATGTCATACAGTTGTTGGGTTGCAGACGTGCTGCAGGCAAATGATCCCCACAGTGGTCATGTCAGTTTTGGCTTCCAATCCATTGTGTACGTGGATTCCCTACAGATGTTCCTTGGAGCAGCAATGACATGTGCAATAAAATGCAGAATAAGTACGGATTCTGCACTCATTCTCTATCCCAACTACTCAGTATACTAAGTGGTGAGGGAAGCAAGTATAATCCTGACACTATATAAATCCATGGTATATGGAGGATATGCTATAATATATAAGGAATATAAGCTATATGCTAGGAAAGCTATTGCAAGTAAGGACAAGCTAGTAAAAAGTAAAGATATATCACTATAAACAAAGATCTGCATAGTTAGATCTATGCTATTACCAGTAGTAACTTATGGATGTGGGAGCTCGACCATAAAGAAATCTGAGCGCCGGAGAATTGATGCCTTTGCATTGTGGTGGTGTTGGAGAGAACTGCTTAGAGTCCCTTGGACGGCAAGAAGATCCAATACATCAGTACTAAAGGAAATGAAGCCAAACTGTTCACTGGAAGGTTTGATCAAGAGGCTAAAGCTCAAATATTGTGTCCATATCATGAGACGGCAGGATTCCCTAGAGAAGACTCTTATGCTGGGAAAGACTAAAGATACAAGAAGAATGAGACGACAGAGGTGGAGATGGATAGATGAGGTCACTGAAGCAATGAACATGAACTTGATGGATCGCAGATGGGCAGGAGCTGACAGATGGGCTCCTGTTGTCCATATGGTCTTGACTGATTTACTAAACAACACCAACAAATTATTGACATCAAATTGCTGCACCTTTGTGGCATCACCATCGGCACTGTATCCATAATACTACACATCTTCCCAATAAAACCTGGCGTATATATTCTACCACATGGAAGAGATTAGCGGTAAAATTCATGCATATACCCCAAACAAGGCTATTTTTTTGTAAAATATAGAAAATGCAGAAAGTACCCAATAGTGTATTAATTAACAACACAAATATATCCAACGCGTTTCATCTGTAGTGACTTCTTCAGGGATGATGCATACACTCTTTCCTGATGTGGTTATTGTTGTTAGTTTGTTACACACTTTACAAACATGGGCAGTTTTTGCTAAACTCTAATGGTCCATTAAAGCTCTTATTATTCCAGTGCTACCTTATTTCTTGTTTTATTTATTGGCTCTGCCATTAGCTCCCTCGGTGACTTGCTTTTTTTTTTTTTGTGTTTGCAGAATGAGATCCCATGCCAAGTCTATGCTTCTATCCCACTGGCTATTTCTAGCCTACCTCCTAATGGTCTGCTGTAAACTGCTGTCCGCCTCTAGCGTCCATTCCCGAGGGCAAACAGGTGAGAGCATAAAAACTCCTTCCATGCTTCTGAGACCAATTAAAACCATTATCGGCTCCTCATAATGCAGTTTTTCACCACTAGCAATTGTTGACAATTGTGTAAAATTCAGTATTTTAATTGAACGGGAACCCTTTAAGCCAGGTCGATACAATGAGCAGATTTGATATGTCTATTTGATGTTATCTGCCATCAAACCTATGCGTCAATCTATATCCTACATCATTTCCTAATATTTTCCTTCCTCCCCAAAGAGATATAAACTCTGCTTGTACGTATTTCTATGTTACCTGTTTATTTAAGTTTTCTTATGAAACAGAAACTCCGTTACATCTATAAACTGGACCCCAAAGCTGAATTATTTAGTATAATTTTATACACTATATAATGATTTCAGCTACATAGCGAACTAGGCAGAAATCCCCTATGACTGATGATTTAGCATAACGCACTTACAGCTCGGAGCTGGATGCCGGGGTTACATTTTGATTTACTCCAAAACATATGAAAAGGAAACAAAGTAGAAATTGTGCAATATTGTTACACCTCCCTAATGATGGGGAATAGGTTGTTTATATGTCATCAATGAAAAACACCAATATCTATTATATTGGTTACAGGACCACTTTGAATATATATATATATATATATATATATATATATATATATATATATATATATATATATATATATATATATATATATATATATATGTATTTATATATATGTTTATATATATATATATATATATATATATATATATTTATATATATGTTTATATATATATATATATATATATATGTTTATATATATATATATATATATATATATATATATATATATATATATATATATATATATATATATACAGTGGATATAAAAAGTCTACACACCCCTGTTAAAATGTCAGGTTTAAGTGCTGTAAAAAAATTAGACAAAGATAAATCATTTCAGAACTTTTTCCACCTTTAATGTGACCTATAAACTGTACAACTCAATTGAAAAACAGACGGAAATCTTTTAGGTGGAGGGAAGAAAAAAAAAAAGAAAAATAATGTGGTTGCATAAGTATGCACACCCTCTTATAAATGGGGATGTAGCTGTGTTCAGAATTAAGCAATCACATTCCAAATTGTGTTAAATAGGAGTCAGCATACACCTGCTATCATTTAAAGTGCCTCTGATTAACCCCAAATAAAGTTCAGCTGCTCTAGTTGGTCTTTCCTGAAATTTTCTTAGTCGCATCCCATAGCAAAAGCCATGGTCCACAGAGAGCTTCCAAAGCATCAGAGGGATCTTATTGTTAAAAGGTATCAGTCAGGAGAAGGGTACAAAAGAATTTCCAAGGCATTAGATATACCATGGAACACAGTGAAGACAGTCATCAAGTGGAGAGACATTACCAAGAACTGGAGCTCCCTCCAAAATTGACGAAAAGACGAGAAGAAAAATGGTCTGGGAGGCTACCAAGAGGCCTACAGCAACATTAAAGGAGCTGCAGGAATATCTGGCAAGTACTGGCTGTGTGGTACATGTGACAACAATCTTCTGTATTCTTCATATGTCTGGGCTATGGGGTAGAGTGGCAAGACGAAAGCCTTTTCTTACGAAGGAAAACATCCAAGCCAGGCTACATTTAGCAAACATACATCTGTAGGAGTTTTTGTCTGATGAAACCAAGGTTGAACTTTTTGGCCATAATTCCAAAAGATATGTTTGGTGCAAAAACAACACTGCACATCACCAAAAGAACACCATACCCACAGTGAGGCATGGTGGTGGCAGCATCATGCTTTGGGGCTGTTTGTCTTCAGCTGGAACTGGGGCCTTAGTTAAGATAGAGGGAATTATGAACAGTTCCAAATACCAGTCAATATTGGCTCAAAACCTTCAGGCTTCTGCTAGAAAGCTGAACATGAAGAGGATCTTCATCTTTCAGCATGACAACGACCCAAAGCAGACATCCAAATCAACAAAGGAATGGCTTCACCAGAAGAAGATTAAAGTTTTGGAATGGCCCAGCCAGAGCCCAGACCTGAATCCGATTGAAAATCTGTGGGGTGATCTGAAGAGGGCTGTGCACAGGAGATGCCCTCGCAATCTGACAGATTTGGAGTGTTTTTGCAAAGAAGAGTGGGCAAATCTTGCCAAGTCAAAATGTGCCATGCTGATAGACTCATACCCAAAAAGACTGAGTGCTGTAATAAAATCAAAAGGTGCTTCAACCAAGTATTTGTTTAAGAGTGTGCATACTTATGCAACCATATTATTTTATTTTTATATTTTTTCTTCCCTCTACCTAAAAGATTTCAGTTTGTTTTTCAATTGAGTTGTATATTTTATAGGTCACATTAAAGGTGGAAAAAGTTCTGAAATGATTTATCTTTGTCTCATTTTTTTACAGCGCAGAAACCTGACATTTTAACAGGGGTGTGTAGACTTTTTATATCCACAGTATATATATATATATAGCATTTCCCATAGGGATCAATGAAAATTGAAATAATCCGTTCCTGTTCCCAGATTTTTCACATTTCAGTTTGAACTGAGGGTCTTGTTTTTTGATACAAAACCTTAAAACTAAACAGACAATAAAAAAATAAATATTACATCATATGACATAGAATTTAACTTCACTTTAACTGTACTGAGAGGACTTGAGGGCCCAATGGGATGGGGGTGATGTAGAGGAGGAGAAGGAGGACACAGGTTATTGCTTTGAACTTTGGTTCTTGTAAGCACAGGATACACATTGGCTCTTACGGGCATAGGCTGCACATTGGTACTTACAGGCACATGCTGTAGATTGGCTATTACATACACAGACTGCACATTGGCTCTTACATACACAGGCTGCACATTGGCACTTACAGGCACAGGCTGCATAATGGCACTTACAGGCACAAAAAATTCAAATTGACACTTATAGGCACATGCCGCAGATTGGCACTTACAGGCACAGGCTGCACATTGGCTCTTACAGACACATGCTGTAGATTGGCTCTTACATACACAGGCTGCACATTGGCATTTACAGGCACAGGCTGCTCCTTAGCTCTTATCGGCACAGGGTGCACATTGGCTGTTACAGGTACAGGATGCACATTGGTACGTACAGACACATGCTGTAGATTGACTCTTACATACACAGGCTGCACATTGGCACTTACATGCACAGGCTGCACCTTAGCTCTTATGGGCACAGGATGCACATTGGCTCTTACAGACACAGGCTGCAGATTGGCTTTTACAGGCACATGCTGCACATTGGCACTTAAAGGCACAGCCTGCACATTAGCTCTTGCCGGCACAGCCTGCGCATTGGCTCTTAAAGACACAGATAGCACATTGGCACTTACAGGCACAGGCTGCATATTGGCTCTTATAGGCACATACTGCACATTGGCGTTTACAGGCACAGACTGCAGGTTGGCTCTTACAGGCACATAATGCACATTAGCTCTTACAGGCACAGGCTGCATATTGGTTCTTACAGGCACAGGCTGCATATTGGTTCTTACAGTCACAGGCTGCAAATTGGCTCTTAAAAACACTGAATGCAGATTGGCATTTATAGGCACTGGATGCACATTGGCTCTTACAGACACAGGATTTACGTTGGCACTTACAGACACAGGCTGCAGATTGGCACTTGCAATCAGAGTCTGCATATTGGCTCTTGCAGACACAGGATGCACATTGGCACTTACAGGCAGATGCTGCACATTGGCACATACACGCAGAGGCTTCACCTTGGTTCTTACAGACACAGGATGCACTTGGGCTCTTACACCGACAGGATGCAGGGTGTAACGTAGAGTACCGAGCAAGCGTTGAGTTTTTCCGCTTATGAGACGCGTTGAAAACTATGCAAACGAGAGCAGACAGGAACAACAACAAATATATATATATATATATTTGTGTATGTGTGTTAGAAAATGTAAAGCATAAACAATCAGGGTAAAGCTTGATGGAAGTTGTGTGTGTGTGTGTTTGAGAGGGGCTCTTACATTTCTGCACAGCAGTACTTGCATTCATTGGTGCAAGCATGCCCGCTTTCTAAGCATGTATAATAGAAGGGCATGTCTAGTTTTAGTTAGAATTATTTAAAATAATATATTTTGAATACTGTAGTCCATTATATTGCATTTTTTGTAACATCCTAGGAATTAAGTTATTGGGTTGAGTTTCTCTTGATTTTGGGGTTTGTTATGAAATAATAAATACATTTTGATGTCGCTGTGGGACCCTGGGGAGATCCATAATACACTGGTGGAAGTTATGTCTGTGACAGGGGAGTTTATATTTCTCGAGAGCTATATTTGCATCATTTTATGCAACTTTTTCTGGGCTAGTTAGGGGAATTGAATGTGGTGTCAATTTTTCTCTTATCCTATCAAATAAAGGCTCTGGACTTTCTTCCTGTTCTCTCATCCCCCACCACTCCCGCCACTGATAACCACAAATACACACAGTGCATTTATGCTATACCTAATAATAAAACTCCGTTTTCTAACACTTCCACGCAAATTATTTAATAACAACCAACTGTAATTATATTTATTTATATGTGTGATCAGGAGCCGGCAGCTAAAAAAGATTTCCCTAAACACAGTTACCTGCAATTTAAACTGGCTCCACTAGAGGGCTCTATAAGGCAAATAATGGCAGTACTGCACACAACCGCATCGCTCAAGTCATAATTCTGCTTTTACTAATTAAAAATATGAGTCATGTGTAATTTTATGAAGAACAATATGTCTCATCGCTGGATACTTTTAGCTCCTTGTACATTCAAATGTTTTATTTCATGTATTATTTAAGAATGTAAAATCCATTGAGGAAGAGAAAAGTTGTGCATGGATAAAGAAGGCTGTGAGCCATTGAAACACAAACACATTGTATCGGAGAGGTAATCCCCTTTAATGTGGCAGCACGGGGCCTTTAAACGAATGTTTTTCATATGCCCTGTACACATGAGAAGATTCTCATTGTATATAGAAGCCTCCATCTTGTCTGGATTAATGTTTCCTCTTGAGAGCCTATATGGTGTCATTACAGGAATAACACAGCTATGTGTGTCGTGTCAGAACAAGCCCTTATGGATTGTTAAGCAGGTGATAGCAGAGAGCTCAGACAAATCACGGTCTACTGGAGCAGTAACTGGCAATTCAATCCAGTATCTCTTCCAAGTAAACTTTATGTATATAGGGTCACGGAGAGTCAGACACAACTGAATGACTGAACAGATGTCAGGATAGGAATATTAGAGCTCCAGATGCTGTGTATAGGACAGCACAGGAACAATCGTTCTATATGGAATAGTATATAGTGTAGTATGTGGTATATAGATACTGCATGTAGTCTCAGGAATAGCAGCGCTCCCGCTGTATGAAGGAGCAGTGTCCATATACTGTGTGTTGTGTCAGGGCAGGAATAGCTCACACTGTCCTAGCAATCCTACATAGCACATCTCTCTGTCTCTCTCCCTCTCTCTCTCGTTCTTTCTCTCTCTCCTATCTCTCACTGTCTCAATCTCTCTATCCCCCATCTCTCTGTCTCAATCTCTCTCTTTCTTTTTTCCCCTCTCTCTCTCTCTCTCTCTCTCTCTATCTCTCTCTTGGTCTCTCCCGATCTCTCTCTTGATCTCTCTCTTTCTCATGCTCTCTGTCTCAATCTCTCTTTCCTCTCTCTTTCTCTCTCTCTAAAGCAATCTCTCTCTCTCTATCTCAATCTTTCTCTTTCCTCTCACTTTCTCTCTTTTTCAAACTCGCACTCTCTGTCTCGATCTCTCTCGATTGCTCTCTCTGTCTCCATATCTCTCTTTCCTATCCCTCTCTCTCTGACTTGATATCCCTCTCTCTCTCTCTCTCTGCCTCTATCTCTCTCTTTCCTCTCTCTCTGCCTCAATCTCTCTCTTTCCTCTGTCTCTGTCTCAATCTCTCTCAATCTCTCTCTGTCTCCATATCTCTCTTTCCTATCCCTCTCTCTCTGTCTTGATATCCCTCTCTCTCTGTCTCTGTCTCGATCTCTCTCTTTCCTCTCACTTTCTCTCTGTTTCAATCTTTTTCTTTCTCTCTGTCTCAATCTCTCTCTCTGTCTCCGTATCTCTCTTTCCTATCCCTCTCTCTCTCTGTCTTGATATCCCTCTCTCTCTCTCTCTCTCTGCCTCAATCTCTCTTTCCTCTCTCTCTGCCTCGATCTCTCTCTCTTTCTCTCTCTCTTGATCTCTCTCTGTCTCTGTCTCTTTCCTCTTACTTTCTCTCTGTTTCACTATCTCTCTCTCTGTCTCGATCTCTATCTCTGTCTCAATCTCTTTCTTTCCCCTCTCTCTCTCTTTCTCTCTCTCTTTTCTCTCTTTCTTTCTCTTTCCCTTTCTCGCAAAAACACCACCTGACCAATCACAATGCATGTAATCAGAGAACTGGTCATGTGCACAAATCTCTACTGAGCATGCTCGTTACAATATCTTTTTTCAAGTAGTAAATCCTAAACAAGGCTTCTAACACCACTATTACACCGCAAACCTCCAAACAAATCCATTCAGGCAGAAGTTAAAGGGCCAGTTTATTCAGCAAAATTTGGAGGACACCAGTGGAAAGATCTCACAAAGGCAAGTTGAAATACTTTTTGAATTTTTCAAATACGTGCATTTTTGACAAAGATATCACATTTGAAAAAATGTATGAATTTCTGTGTGTTTATGTGTCACAGACTGCCCCCTCTGTGTCACAGATCAGACATAGTCTTGTTCCTCCCCCTAAGTGACTTCCACCAATTAGGTTGCAGGGGTGTGTGTGCATAGGACCCAATGAAAATTATGTTTGTCAGAGCAAACTAAGCAGCAGCTCAGCATGATTAGGTTATCACCACTTATACTTGATGTACTGATATTGCAAGTTGTGGGATATATCTGTGTTTTTGGTGTTCTATATTTATTAATATATAATTAAATGTATGCATTGTCTTATCTTTCCGCACATTATTCCAGGGGTATGGTATAGAGCACTTGGCACAACCAGCATAAATTCCCTTGTAGTGTTGCTTTCTCACACAGAGCTCAAACACACGCATGCTGAGCACATGGCACACACTGAGCACATACACACGCAGCACATGGCACACACTGAGCACACACACACTAAGCACATGGCACACACTGAGCACATACACACGCAGCACATGGCACACACTGAGCACACACACACTAAGCACATGGCACACACTGAGCACATACACACGCAGCACATGGCACACACTGAGCACACACACACTAAGCACATGGCACACACTGAGCACATACACACGCAACACATGCGCACACACACACAAGCTCATTGCTGGTTGTTTTCTCACACACAACTTTCCCTGTGCCTGTGCTCTGCTTGTGGGAGGGACAGAGGCTGGACTGCTCATTGGACACAGGGGATGATTGCTAGGACACTGAGAGCCTGGATCTAGCAGCTTGTGGTGGGGGAAGCTCTACTTAAAGCAGCACTGAGCAGTGCAGTGCACTGATAGGCTGAGTATGTTAGAGGGGCGTTTATATTTTTGCAGTTCTGTGGTTACATCTACTGACTGTGAAGGGGAAGGGATGTGTCAATTTCAATCAGTTCCAATTATCTAACAAATCCTCTTCCTTCCTCCCCCACCCTCCGTCTATGCTCTAACTCTTAGGAAATTATGCAATAGAAACCAGATTTATTTTTCTATAAAAGTGAATCTTCAGAAGTTCAGATTTTTTAAATAAAAAAAATGTTTTTTATTTCCATTAATAATTTGGTTTGTGTGACACTCTGTGACCATATATACCACGGCTCTCACATCCGTATGTTACTACTGGGAATACTATAGTTCTAACTATGCGGATAGTGTAATATCTTTACTTTTTAATAGCTTGTGCAGATTTGCCTTAGCTTTCCGCCCAAAACATCTTTTAATGTCATGACTACAGTCACCATCTGCAGAGATCTATGAACCCAGGAAAATAAAAACTGTCACTGCCTCCACTTCTTCCCAATTCTTTGTCAGGACCTGAGATTGCCGTTTGCCATGGTCTTTGTCTTTATAATGTTGAGCAGCAGCCCATCTTCTGCACTCTCTTCTTTTACCCTTATCTACAAGTCCTTTAGTTCCTCCTCACTTTCAGCCATCAGAGTAGTATCACCCGCGTATCTGAGATTGTTGATATTTCTTTCTGCAATATTGATTCCGACATCGGATTCATTTAGTCTGGCCTTACACATTATGTACTCTGCGTATAAGGTGAATAAATAAGGTGACAATATACAACCTTGTCGGAAACCTTTTATGATCTGCTGTTCCATGATCGGTTCTGACCGTGGCTTCTTGGTCCACATACAGATATTTCCGGAGATGGATGAGATGATCTGGTACACCCATCTCTTTAAGAACTTGCCACATTTTGGTGATCCATGGCTTACATAGCTGCTAATTTTCACAAACAAGTGCCATTTTTCTTGAACTGCTGTGGTCTTTTAATGCCTCCACTCAATGAGATCTATCGAAGAAATTAGTTCCTGGATAATTTAAAGCAAAACACCACCTAAAGCTGGCTCGCAAGAAAGCCATGTTCAAATGATTTCTCGACCCCCTGCCAATTCTCATTTATAGTGAAAATCCATCTCTATCATAGAAAATATCCTGGAATATTTTGCAATGAGAATTGGAAACATGGAGCTCAAACAGTAAGAGAACCAGAGATGGGGTGTAGCTTTGTGTTTTAACCACCTTGAAAGCATTTGTTTTGCTTTAATAGTGTTTTTAACAATTCCATATTTCTCCCATCTTTAAAAGAAAACAAATACATGTCAACGTTGACTTTCTGTTATGTTGGTAGTTATGCATTTTATTCAAAATTGATGATGTTGAATGAACCACTGTAGTTTAATATTTACAATATATTATTGTGAACAATTGCAGTTATAATAGTCAAACAAGACACACAGTCACTAATATATATATATATATATATATATATATATATATATATATATATATATATATATATATATATATATATATATATATGTATATATATCTTGTGACAGAGTAAAACAAGGGATTTTCTGAGCCACAGGAAAAGAGTTAACTCCTGGAGTTACCTAGCAGTTTAATCAGATCCACCTGATCACAGCATTCAAAAGACTGGAGCTGAAAAATGGGTGGTGCCATTAAGCTCCAATATAGAGAATATTTATAAAGATGCATATATGTGTGTACATATATATATATATACATATATATATATATATATATATATATATATATATATATATATATATATATATATATATATATATATATATATATATATATATGTGTATATACAGTGGATATAAAACACACCCCTGTTAAAATGTCAGGTTTCTGTGCTGTAAAAAAGTTAGACAAAGATAAATCATTTCAGAACTTTTTCCACCTTTAATGTGACAGATAAACTGTACAATTCAATTGAAAAACAAACTGAAATCTTTTAGGTGGAGGGAAGAAAAATAAAAATAATGTGGTTGCATAAGTCTGCACACCCTCTTATAACTGGGGATGTAGCTGTGTTCAGAATTAAGCAATCACATTCCAAATCGTGTTAAATAGGAGTCAGCAAACACCTGCCATCATTTAAAGTGCTTCTGATTAACCCCAAATAAAGTTCAGCTGCTCTTGTAGGTCTTTCCTGAAATTTTCTTAGTCGCATCCCATAGCAAAAGCCATGGTCCACAGAGAGCTTCCAAAGCATCAGAGGGATCTCATTGTTAAAAGGTATCAGTCAGGAGAAGGGTACAAAAGAATTTCCAAGGCATTAGATATACCATGGAACACAGTGAAGACAGTCATCATCAAGTGGAGAAAATATGGCACAACAGCGACATTACCAAGAACTGGAGCTTCCTCCAAAATTGATGAAAAGACGAGAAGAAAACTGGTCTGGGAGGCTACCAAGAGGCTTACAGCAACATAAAAGAAGCTGCAGGAATATCTGGCAAGTACTGGCTGTGTGGTACATGTGACAACAATCTCCCGTATTCTTCATATGTCTGGGCTATGCGGTAGAGTGGCAAGATGAAAGCCTTTTCTTACAAAGAAAAATATCCAAGCCAGGCTACATTTTGCAAAACACATCTGATGTCTCCCAAAAGCATGTGGGAAAAGGTGTTATGGTCTGATGAAACCAAGGTTTTGGCCACAATTCCAAAAGATATGTTTGGCGCAAAAACAACACTGCACATCACCAAAAGAACACCATACCCACAGTGAAGCATGGTGGTGGCAGCATCATGCTATGGGGCTGTTTTTCTACAGCTGGAACTGGGGCCTTAGTTAAGATAGAGGGAATTATGAACAGTTCCAAATACAAGTCAATATTGGCACAAAACCTTCAGGCTTCTGCTAGAAAGCTGAACATGAAGAGGAACTTCATCTTTTAGCATGACAACGACCCGAAGCATACATCCAAATCAACAAAGGAATGGCTTCACCAGAAGAAGATTAAAGTTTTGGAATGGCCCAGCCAGAGCCCAGACCTGAATCCGATTGAAAATCTGTGGGGTGATCTGAAGAGGGCTGTGCACAGGAGATGCCCTCGCAATCTGACAGATTTGGAGTGTTTTTGCAAAGAAGAGTGGGCAAATCTTGCCAAGTCAAAATGTGCCATGCTGATAGACTCATACCCAAAAAGACTGAGTGCTGTAAAAAAATCAAGAGGTGCTTCAACCAAGTATTTGTTTAAGAGTGTGCATACTTATGCAACCATATTATTTTATTTTTATATTTTTCTTCCCTCTACCTAAAAGATTTCAGTTAGTTTTTCAACTGAGTTGTACAGTTTATAGGTCACATTAAAGGTGGAAAAAGTTCTGAAATGAATTATCTTTGTCTCATTTTTTTACAGCATAGAAACCTGACATTTTAACAGGGGTGTGTAGACTTTTTATATCCACTGTATATATATATATATACATATATATATGTGGATCTATGTGTATATATGTGTATATATATATATATATATATATATATATATATATATGTATATATATATATATATATATATATATATATATATAATATATAGTTATATAATGTGTAATATATATATATGTATATATATATATATATATATATATATATATATATATATATAAGTATATGGCTTTATGTGTGTATATATATATATATATAAATAGTAGAGGGACGGTGGCTCAGGTATAATTGATAAGTACCAAATTCAAATGGATGATACCAGGGTGCTCCTAAGGATAGTAGGGATAAGTAATACCAAAAGAGAGAAAAAGATCCTTTTTTAGGGCACACCTGGTGTGCCCTAAAAAAGGATCTTTTTCTCTCTTTTGGTATTACTTATATATATATATATATATATATATATATATATATATACGGATTTATGTATATATATATATATATATATATATATATATGTATATATATATATATATATATATATATATATATATATATATATATATATATATGGTGTGTAATATATATATATATATATATATATATATATATATATATAAAAATATACACACATATATTTTTTTTCCTTATATGGAATGGATTTTATCTCTAACTTATTCTTCTTTAACGGCAATGATAAATTGCCATTATTTATTAATCATAAGATTCCATAGATTTCTGTAACATCATTATAAATGAGGACTTTGTTCCGCATCAGCTGAATGTCATTTCCACTTGTAATGGTCAGCTAGGTTTTATTAATCTTTGTGGCATAAGAAAGAAATCTACATTTTTTTCCCTAGAAGCAAGGTCACCCCCATGTAAAAACTATAAGAAAATTACACTTAAAGCAATATAGTGTCTTTATTAATTTAAAGAGCTACTGAATTCATTGAATTTAGTTGAAGTAATAACTATGTTATGCAAAAGTTTATGGAAATATGGATCTTTTCTTTCACTTGGTTTTTGACGTGTTTGATGATGTTGAGCAGTATTGGTAAATTCCATGTACCCTTAAATGGGTAGGCTTATATGATGGCATGCTTATCTGCAGTGTACACACATTCAGTGTCTTGTACTCTGATTCCCCTTGTGTTCAAGTGTCTCTACATCCCTTGGTGTTGTGCCTGACCTCCTCATTGCTCCTCAGACTTACTCTGACCTTCAGTATAGAGAAGGTCGTTTAAAGATATAGTCTTGCATTGAGATGCTGTGCACCATGCTCTATAGCTTCTGTATATCATGAAGGTGTATTTTATAATATTACTAGCTACTTGCCCGTCAAAACGGGACTAAAATTGTAAGCATGGCAATGCTGTTTGCCACCCAATGTGAGCACCTTTGGGGCTCATCACGAGCCACGCGCAGAGTGCCTTCCACGGTCATCGCGTGGATTGCAATAAGCGCCTTCGGCACTCATTGCAAGCCTCCCCCTGTCTACTTCCTCCCTTGTGTCTTATTTCCCCCCTCCTCTCCCTACCTTGTGTCTCCTTTCCCCCTCTCCTCTCTCTCCTTTGTGTCTCCTTTACCCCCTCCTCTCTCTCCCTTGTTTCTCATTTCCCCTCTCCTCTCCCTCCCTTGTGTCTCCTTTTCCCCTCCTCTCCCTCCCTTGTGTCTCCTTTCCCCCTCCTCTCCCTCCCTTGTGTCTCCTTACCCCCTCTTCTCTCTCCGTTGTCTCTTTCCCTCCTCCTCTCCCATGTCTCCTACCCCTCCCCTCCCCCCCCCCCACTCCCTCCCCTGAGTCTCTTTCCACCCTTTTCCCCTTCTCCCTCCCCTGTGTCCTTCGTGACCCCCACCTTGTCCTGGGGGCCCTGGTTGTCCGGCTCGGCCCTGTCCATGGGGTTGGGGGACCAGGCTTCCTCCGTGGGGGTTCGGCGGCCTGTCCGGGTGGCTGGTGAACTCCTGTGAGGTGGGTTGCGGGCCAGACGTGGGTCCCCTGCCTCTGGCGCGCCTGCTGGCGAACCCGGCCGGCCTGCGGTGGGCGCGTTGTGCGGCTGAGGTGAGCAGTGTGGTAGGGGTGCCTAGGACTTGAGCGCATCTCTCCGCCCAAAAACATCTCCTGCTGTACCTTATGGCAAGGCGGGGGGTGGTACAGCCGGGGGTGCTGTGAGTCCTTGTGATGTTTCCCCCACTCCAGGCCCCGGCTCCCATGCCGCCTCTCTTCATGCTGATCCCAGGTATGAGCTCCCGGGCGGTGCCACCCTGACCTCTAGGACTGGGACACCTGACACACACCCAACACACACCATAGAGAGGAAAGCACCTACATATTCTGTTTTCCCATATTATTTTAAAGCTCAATACAAAGGATACAATGTAGAGAAATCTGATACAAGTTTACATACTGGTACAGAAAGTGTAGAGGACCCTACTTGAACAAGAGCATACAATCTAATCAAGTGTATGTTATTAAAGACACTACCAACGAAAGGTAGTTTTACATCTTAATGGGCCAATTTGTGGATTAGAGAGCTTTATAAGGGTGTGGGCAATCCAAGTTCTTACTCTCAGTTTTTCTGTTATTATTTATTGATTTCAAGAGAGAACACAAACAAAGAACATATACACATATAAATTGTATAAAACTTCTGTAGGATCTGAAGTACATTGGCAGTCACAGTCACTTGATCCTTAGTCAAGTCAATTCTTGATCAATAAATATTAAAATGTAAACCATTTTGCCATATGATTTTCAAGCCTCAGTCTGATGGTGAACAACAGGTTTGGTGATTTCTATGTCTGCATAATATTATACACATTTTCTTGCACTGTCCATGCCAAAAACATTTAAGAAAATGTGTATAATATTAAAAATAGGATTTTTTTAAAGCATTATAGAAAATGTCTGACTTATTCGAACAATGTTTGATCACTGAAGTGTCATGTTCATTATCATGGACCCCTTTACATGGTCTGGGTCTTAGCCCATTAAAGGACAGACAGCTTGGCTCCAGCCACTGGATTATGCACATAAACACCTCCATTGTATTTGTCACATTGTTTGCTAGATAAAGATAATCACATCTGATATGTGCTAGAGATGACAGGATGTGTATTGGAGGTTAATTCTATTGCTCTTAGGAAGCTACTGCTAGACCCCATGTGGGGTCACCTCCTGTAATTGTCTGCCACATCCTCTCATTGTTATATTGTATACACCCCTCTGTATCTGCTATAAATATTGCTGACTTTTCTTAAATAAATCAGTTCATTTTTTAGACATATAGCAGTCGTATGTCTCTTATTTTGCTCCTTTTCCCCTGGATGACTGCAGGGAGGTACTGAGAGACTTGTAGAACTGTAGGATCCTGCTGGGGTAGGTTTGACTGTAGCAAGTCTTATCAAGCCCCATAAGAAGAAGCAGATCTGGAGTCTCTTGGTAGCCTGAAAGTGCTGATTTCTGATGCAAGGACACTGACTGATACAAAAGCCATATACCAGGGTGCTGATGCTGAGATTTCCAAGATCCCAAATGGTCCTTATGAGTAGTTAACCTATAGTCTTTAGCAGGTGGCCCTGTGCTTGTATAGCCCCTACCCTCGGATCGTCACATTCATAGCATGTTCTTATGAAGAACTTGATTGATAATTTGCTAATTGTTTTACATATTGCTTTATTGACAGCAGACATTTTGACTCTGTTCCTAGCAAGAATTGTAACATGTGACAAATGGTAAATTCATACAATATCTGTGTTCAGTCCTGCTGAAAGACTGCCACTTGACAATACAATTAAATGCAAGAGCCGTTGAGATACACTCAAGATACAAGCAGTCTAGATGGGAACCCCAATGACATAAACAGAGTCAGCTAAGTATAAGATTTGCTGGAGATATTCAGCATTGTTTGTGCTAGGGTGTGAATCAGCATGCTAATTTGTTTATTAGAACGCTTAATAAGGGGGTGGGAATCTAACTGCATGATTAACTCACCAGGTGTTGTTCAGTGCAAGAATAATAGGTAAATAATGGAGGGTCCTGGAGCAAAAAAATAGAAGGGAGGCCATTATTTTTCAATCATTGGCATGCACAAATGTCTGGCCAGGAGGGGTGTGCAGCCAAGGAAATAGCAACCAGCTGCTCCTGTTAATGTCATTTGTTTGTTACAAATATCTGAAGTTTTTCCAAATCTACAAGTATGAAAGCCGACGACAGTTATAAATTAGCTGGAGAAAGGATTTGGCGGCATCAGTTTCCTGCTAAATCCCACTCAGTCATTGTGTTCAGCAGGTAATTAATATCCCTGGTTAATTGATTACTCTTAAGTAACAGCAAATACGTTATTGATCAGCCATTGAGCAGATGGCACTGAGAGCTATCCTGGAACAGACGGCTCAACTTCAGTCGCATTTCTCAGTAATGATGGACAATTCATGTTGGGTTTTGTCTCGTTCAGTTCTGTTTAGAAGCTGAGTTTGTAAAAATCTTCACTTTGGGTCTCGGGTGGGTGAAGTTTGTTACTAGTTGTATCACAGAACTTTCTTATTTATGTTTAAAGTTATATAGAAGATTCCTGGATTGTGAGTGCATCTGATAAAGGATAGTTAGTAGTGTATGAAAAGGATAGGCAATCTTAGGAGTCTCTGGGAGGGTGTCTCCTGCTAATCAGGAGACTCTAGCAGAGGGTGGTAGGCCGATTAGCCAGTCCAGGATGCCCTGTAAGCTAGGAACTGATTTACTTATGGCTTGATGCTCCTAAGAGGATTTTCTGCTGGATATACCCACTCCTTAGCCGACCTCCTCCTGGATAGTTTTACCTTTATTGAGTCGAAGGAGAGTCTGCTTTAGCAGGGGTGAAGGGCTTCAGGGCGTATTCACTTTTAGCGGCCGACCAAGAGTTCCATAAAATTTTTACTAAGTCAGGCTCTTTATTAAATTGAATCAGGGTCACAAACAATGACTACTGACTAGGGTCAAGTATTTCCTAATTTGTGGTTAACCGCTATACAAAGGATTAAAGGATTATAACTTGCAAAATACTTGACTACACTTGACCTTTCTCTATTGAAACAAAGTGTTTCAATTGCTGTCTTGACAGCCTAGTTAACTATACTTGACTTAACCAGAGCTGTCGATCTCCCCCTTGAAGTCTTTGGAGCCCTGTTTAACAATAACCATGAATTAAAGCCCATCCAGGAAGCTATCCCGGCCCCGGGACTGGGAGCGAAGTGGATATTGCAGCTGGCTACTGGAACTGTCTACTGGTTGCCCTTAAAGTGATACTATCCTCAAAATATTTGTATTGGCTCAATACAATTGTTACAACCCAAAACATGCCCTACACATGAAATAAGTGTCTGGAGGATAAAAATTTGACCCAGAGTCCTCCAGGCCCAAACCCCAATCAGGGCTTGTGGTAAAGATAATGCAACAAAACAAATCAGCAAGTGACATCATCTTTTCAAAAGGTCCTTATGGCCATTATAATAGCCCTTTGGTCAGCTAACTGCATGGCTAGTGTCCATCAAATTCCAGATGCCAAATCCAAAAGTCTGTGTGTCCTCTGGGTTCTTGACACACATTATATATATATATATATATATATATATATATATACATATATATATATATATATATATACCCCTTCTCGATCGCTACCTTGTCATGGTGGAGTGGCTTGAGTACCTCTGTGTGCTAAACCATATAGGGTCACCCAAGATGGGCAGGTCAAAGAGAGGTCAGACAAATTGCAGTCCATTGGAGAAGGAACTGGTAAACCACTCCACTCGCCAAGAAATCCATATGGATAAGCACAACTAGAAAAAGAGACGGACGAGTTCTATATGGTCACCGAGAGTCAGAAACGACTAAATGACTGTACAACAACAACATATGTGTGTGTGTGAAGCCCCTAGAGCTCACAGACTGTTGGATTGGGCAAACATTATAGTTATAGTGACAAACGTTCAGGAATACCAGCTCTCTTTATCAAGTCGGAAGCAATATTAATTACGGTTCCAATGCTCATGTTAGACCTTAATCAGTATTATCTACTGCCTTTGCGTTTTCAATAAAATGAATAATAATAATATTATTATTATTATTATTATTATTATTATTAATACTACTAATAATAATAATAATAATACACAAGATCAGTGGATCTTAAATAGTGAATAACTGCTTGTTAGGCGGTTTGCAAACTCAGTTCTTCTCTGGTGAAAATACAGTCTTATTCGCTTCTAATAAGGTATTTTTCCTTAATTTCCAATACAGTATTTGAGTATAAATTCTATTTGATGTTTACACAACAAGTAAATATTCCATTCTGTAAAACTCTGTCAATCTGTCATCGAACAATACAAATAATTCCTGATTACATTATCAGTGATAGGTGCAAAGCTGGTCGGGGTCTCCCTGACATGCAGCGTCTTTTATATAAATCTGGGAGATGTGAAACAAAACCCTTCAGAAATCTAACGGGAAGCGGAGGGCTCGGAATCCTAAACGGTGAGATTACAGGCATCTTGTTTGCTGTAGGAGGACAATATTTTACCATCAGCCAGGAAATGATGCATCTGCACAAGAATGGAAGACAAAAAATCCCCAAACTATTTTCTTTACTTGTTTATGGCAGCAATTTTTTAAAAAGTTTACAAGCAAAAAAGGATTATTTTCAGGAAAATTACAAATGTCATTTTTTTCTATTATTTAATATTGTAGATACGGGATGGTTGTAGAGAAATAAAAGGTTAGGTGACTGAAGCCATGAAAATAAAAGCTATTAAAAGTAAATATATTACACGATCAACAACGGTCCGCATGGTTATAACTATGGTATTCCCAGTTGTAACACACAGATGTGAGAGCATATAAAGATGGCTGAGCGCCAGAGATTTTACGCCTTTGAATTGTGGCGTTGGAGAAAACTGCTTAGAGTCCCTTGGACTGCAAGAAGATCCAATCATTCAGTATTACAATTAAGACAAACGGTTCACTAGAAGGTTTGATCATGAGGCTGAAGCTCAAATATTTTGTCCATATCAAGGAGACTGCAGGATTCCCTAGAGAAGACTCTGATGCTGGGAAAGACTGAAGAAGGGTACGACAGAGGCAGAGATGGATAGATGAGGTCACTGAAGCAATGAACAAGAGCTTGAGGGAGCTCATGGGGCCATAGAATCCACTGGACGACTAAACAACAAAATGGTTGGGGGAAAAAAACTATATTCTTTAACGAGCAAAATGTTTTTATAAAGTAAAAAAAGCAATAAACAGAATTAAAACAAATACAAAATACAAATAAATGATAAAAAAATAAATAGAATTTAAATAAATAGAATTGAAACGGGTTGTTATTAAAATAAATTAATGTTAAAGTATTAAGCTTGGAAGCTGAGTATTTTAAGCATAAATAATCTATTGAATACTTTTCTAATTCTTTTTATCTTTTAATGAGTTTTCCATTAGTCCTACTGAAAGCACTGCCAATTTATCTACCACATTCCCATTGTGCCGATCAAAGAGTCCTCTACATTTAAAATCCATTCTCAAGTTAGAATGTAAAAACGATATATTCCAGTGTCTTATTTGCTTTTAAAATGTAATAAATTAGTCTGTATTCATTTTTTACTTTTCAAAATATTTTGCCAATTTACAAATGTAGTTCTTCAAAATATTAAATTATTAATAATAATATTATTATCCCAAAAATTATTATTTAGTTTAATATTAGACTACAGTGATCCATTAATTGTGTATTTGAGTCTGTGACAAAGCTGTTGGAATCGGCTGATACCATTGGAAATATTGATACTTTTAATAACCTAATCAATCAGCCCTTGAAATAAATGCACGATTAAGTTACCCCTCTCTTTGTTTGGAACAGTACATTTATTTTGTCCTAGGGTAATTAATATTCCTTACCCAATTGGCTACACTTAAGTAGCAGCTAATACATTATTGATCAATCATTGAGGAATTGACAGGATGATAGATACTGTAACATGCGGCGCAACGCGTGCAGGGCGGGCTCCGGAATATGTCATTATATTTGTAGCATGAAATCCTTCTGTAGATGTCAGTTCAGATCAGTAAATGACAAATAATGCTCTGCGCAACAATAAGTAAACATGTATACGGCATGTCAGTATATTCTTATGTGTTACAGTGTGTGTGAGTATATTTTTCCTACTCAAAATCCTTAGGAAATACATAGTTTGCACTGCACTCTGGGAAATAAATAAATATATATGTGTGTGTATATATACATATATGTTTATTAACCAAAAAGGATAGGAAGGTTCCTGGGTGTAACTAGGTATATAATATCTTGGTGTATCTATTTACTTTTATATGCTTTATTTTATTAAGATGTGCTTATAAGCTCTGTTATGTTCTGCCTAAGATCTGCCAAATAGCTTCTAACTGGTTTCTCCACTCTGCAGCTCATGAAGACAATGTACTTCTAAGAATAGGGTGTGCAGTGTCTCATAGTAACCAATCAGTGGCAACATTCTGCAACATGCTGTTTGAAAGAGGTAACTGACAGGCTAATCTGAAACAGTGCTCTTCACAGTCTGTGTATTCATGAGCTGAATCCGCCACAGAAAGTGGAGCCAAACAGGAACAAATTGTATGACTTAGGGCAGAATGAAAAAGAGCTTTTAAACACTTTCTAATACAATGCATTTTATAAAAAGAAATAGATACATAGGCATATTATAATCCTAAAAACCTTCCATGTCCCTTTCATTTTAGACATACAGATGTACAGACAATGTGCTATATATATATATATATATATATATATATATAGTATATACAGTATATACAGTGGCGGAGCTAGTTACTACAACACACACATACATATATACATACATAGACATATACACAGACAAACACGGTACACCACACACATACATAGAAACACATAAATGCATACACAGACATATACACACATACACACCACACCACACATGCATAAACATATACATACACACACATACACACCACACCACACATACATACATATATACACACACAAGTACATATATAATACATATTTTCATACCCTACACCCTCTCATACCGTGCTCAATTCAAACAATTCCATTGTGTGTGTGTGTGAGGGGGGGGGGGGCAGCTGGGGGAGACCAGTGGGGCACCGCCATTGCTCCGCCAGTGAGTATATATATGCGTAAACTACCTCCTCACAAAATCTACTACACAAGCTAGCTGTAAGTGGGTAGGTTTCCTGGGCTGTGTATATAATCCATCTTAAGCTTTGCCTAAAGCTGTGTAATACAGCAAGCATATACTTAAAGAAATCCATGTTTTAAGGTAAAAGAGTGAAGTCTTTATGGGCACATTTGCATGTTTCTGCCCAGGTTACCAGAATGCAGTGGAATAACTGTTTTCCTTGACATTTTGGGCAGGAAATATGTTTAACTTATTTTATATATATATATATATATATATATATATATATATATATATATATATATATATATATATTTATTTATAGGAAAATACACTTATATTTCTATTTATAAACATATATATATTGCTATACACACGCATCTGCCAAATAGTGGAAATGGAAATCCTATATTGTAAAAATGGCAGAACAATTTACTGAAATATTTCTGTTTTTTTCTAAGATCTAGATAAACTAATGCTGTGTCTGAAAAGGTTAAAGAATCGGCAGCACTCACTGTATAGACTGACAAATGGAGAATGTCACGATTGCTTTTTCACTGTTTGGCCTTTCCAGAGAAGAACAACAATAATGCTGTACTCTGTATTTAATAGACCCATAAAGGCAAGGACTAGGCACCCAATCTATTCTCCTCAGGACCGGCTGCACAAAGTGATGGAGTGACCTGTACAAAGTGACCTGGAGATTCAGGAATGAGAAACAGCACTTCAGAGGTTATTACTAAAATATATAATAGTTATGGGCCTGTGGCTTTATGACTGAAAATAACAATATTATTTCTTGTATTTATTAAGATAGATTTCTAAATGAGTCTTAATTCTATTTCAGTGCCCACTTTCTTAAATGTTCAAATCTATCTTCTTTTATACTGAAACCTATCATTTACCTCTCAGTGTACTGGAATTGTTCTACCATATTGTTAGAACCATAAAAAAAAGGAAATTCTTTATTGTGTAAACAAAAAAAAGCACAGAAGTTAAAAAAGAGGACAGCATAAGAACTAATGACCAGGGAATTGGGGTGAGTAGTGCAATACTAGCATATATGGGAACAGGTAGAGAGTGAACACTGTGTTAAACAGATCCTCCTAACTGGAGGGCTCTACTAATTAGGTGCACATTCTGGGATAGCCACAGGGGGCAGAGGAGGGCTGTGGGAGGGCCGAAAGGGGGGTTGAGGAGGGACACAGCAGGGTGTTAGCACTGGGCCCCTTTCAGACCAGGGCCCCCGTGCATTGTTTAAGAGTAATATTTGTTACCGCCTATTCCCCAATGATGTCCTACCTTCTAAAATCTGACACTAGAAGCAGTAACATAAGAGAGTACTTTATTCCCTGGTTCTCACCTAACGTCACCTAACAGTGATGCACACACTGTTTTATGGCCTTACGCACGTTTCGTTTTTGCGACTTTAAAGGTTCAATAGTTGAGATCCGTCACACTACATATTAATCATTTGGTAACCATGACTTATACATTACTTTATGACCAGGCAAAAGTAGCTGTATAATTTACGTACAAGACGAGACTATAAAACTCCATGAACATGAACAGAAAATGTTATGAAATTAATCAATACAAACTTAAGAAATCTGATAAACATCAAAGAGGAACAAGACTGTTCTGTAAGAGATATCACCCATAAAGACTGTTAATATGATTTTGTCATAGGCAGTTCATCTTTAAAGCACCACTGTAGTGCATTTACAAGTAAAGCACATATGTTTGTTTGTTTGGCATAGACTATTAAAAACAGTATACAGTTTACAATAAATAATAGTTAATATTCCTTACAGTTTTTTCCCTCAAGCAGAGATGCTCCTCTCCACTTCCTTGTACCTATTAGGGGGTGTGACCAGCCCTGTCTGGGGGCTGGACTAAAAAAGCTAACCAGTCTAGGTTCTGAGCATGTTCAGTAAAGGGGAAAGGGCTATGATAGCACATGTTGTCCTATTCCTTTAATTTCCCAAGGTGGGACAGTTTCAACTGATGATTTCACCTTTAATTCCTCTATGTGGACAGTAGGGGTAGAGCAAATTACCTCAATGTTGGGGTCAGTGGCACCATAGCCCTGTCTGCTTCCTCACCCTGATGGTCCAGCCCCTTTGCAGAACTGGCCAGACCCACTGACAAGGCACAGGGAGGTGAAGATAAGCTGCTCTGCTTGAGGGGAAAACAAACAATTTAAAAAGTAAGATAAAATATTAACACTTACTTATTTTAAACTGAATACTGTTTTTAATAGTCTCAGCTCAACAAATAAACATATGAACATTTATTACACCGGTGCTTTAAGAGAGAGGAAATTAACTCTGCATAGGAATCAACATGAGCAGCTAAAAGTCTCTTATTGACCACCCAAAGCAAAGCTTTTTTTCTGCAATTAAAAGAGCAATGTTTTTACATTAACAAAAATGATATAAAAGCTGCCACTTGGTTCTATTACAATAGGAATCAAGCTATATAATTCAATAATAAACATATTATAACTTTTTTTTGAGTATGTTGCAGCAAATAACTTAAATGAAATGACTTTGTTAAGCCTGATTATTACTAAATGTCACTTTATGTGGTTTGCGGTACATATAATATAAAATGGAGTGAAGATTTACTGAGAGCATCTAATGCATCAATTAGGTGCATGATATTTAGTAAATAATGTGGCGGTGCAGCAGGTGCAAAGCACATACAGCAGGGTAAGGGCCCTGTACTACTAGCAGTAAATGAGGAATCTTACTTTATTAAAGGAGGATGGCAGATAATTACTTGATACAAAGTTGATCTGATCATCATAGAGGTGATGTGACCATCTACATATATTTTGGCTTTTTATTGTCCCCAAGGATTAGATGGAAATGTTCATTAGGAGGCCCCAAATTATTTTGCACTGGGGCCTCCATTTACCAGTTCTGCCACTGAATGTGTGGCTGAATGTGAAGACAGGGGTGTCCAAACTTGGTCCTGGAGGGCCGCACACAGGCCTGGATTTGAGGATTTCCTTTCTGTGCACAGGTGAGTCAATCGGGATGACGGAAGAAGCGATAGTCTGACCTGCTTGCCGCAAGGATATTCACAAATCCAGGCCTGTGTGCAGCCCAGCAGCGCTGAGTTTGGACACCCCTGGCTATATGACTATGACTAAAATAGTATCAGATAGCTCAGATATTTATGAAGGAATTGTTAACATGTTATCTATTATTCCCCTTCTGGATCTCTACCTTGTCATGATGAGGAGGCTTGTATACTTCAGTGAAGCTGTAAGCTATACTATGTAGGGTCACCAAGATGGGCAGGTCAAAGTAGAGAGGTCAGACAAATTGCAATCCACTGGAGAAGGAACAGGCAACCCACTCAAGTATGTTTGCCAAGAAAACCTTATAAGCACAGCCAGGAATATAACAATATAGCATGAGCATGATGAGCCCCTCAGGTAAGAATCTGCCTACCATGTTACTGAGGAAGAGCAGAGGGCGATATATATCTATAAACAAAGGTCTGCATAGTTAGAACTATGGTATTCCCAGTAGTAATATACGGATGTGAGAGTTGGACCATAAAGAAGTGTGAGCGCCGGAGAATTGACATCTTTGTATTGTGGTGTTGGAGAAAACTACTTAGACTGGACTGCAAGAAGATCCAATTAATCAACACTACAGGAAATGAAGATAAACTATTTACTGGAAGGTTTGATCATGAGACTGAAGCTCAAATATTTCATGAGAAGAATTCCTTAGAGAAGACTCTGATGCTGGGAAAGATTGAAGGCACAAGAAGAAGGGGAAGGCAGAGGTGGAGATGAACAGATAAGGTAGCTGAATTAATGAACATGAGTGTGCTGGATCTCAGTATGCGAAGTGTCTGACAGATGTCCCTGTTGTGCTGTGGTCTTTACTGTTACTGAGAGTCGGAAACGACTGAACAAATAAAAAACAACTACATTTGTCAATCAGCCATGGAGTTGATCTAATGCAAAGTCTAGAAAGCATGTGACTTTTTAGGATTAATAATTCCTGTTCCACTCCTCCCCTGACATGTACATAGTAGGGGTGGTATAATCTCTAATTCTGGGGATATCACAATATATAAACGTTTTGGGTTGATCAAATAGACAAACTATATTGTTTATTTTTATATTTACCAGCCTATAATTGAAATAACAATGTCCTGCCATAGATTTACCAAGAATGGATTCAATCAGATATAGTAGGTTACTATTTACCAACATTGGCTTGGTGGGTATATAAAGTGACTGTGGAGCACCACATGCCATTAATGTCAGAGGGGAACATCGGCTGTGAAGGTGTGTGAGGGCCAACCGGCATGCTACAGATGAGCAACTCAATGTCCAAATGAACCAGGGGACTACCAGATATGTGTTTAAAATGATAGAGTAGTCAACCCTGCTGGCTGACGAGGGTTCATTGTTAGAAATGTCTTCAACTTGCAAACTGTTGATAAGTCACTTTTTCTGCTCCATTGAATGGATGGACGTTGGTGTGTCAAGAGAACAAACACTCTGCAACTACTGTTGGAGGAAAACAAGCTGGTGGTAGCAGCGTTATGGTCTGGGGAAAGTTTTCTTAGAATTGTCTAGGCCACTGGAAGGCACTCTCACCAATAGGGTTATCTATCGATCTTTGCAGATCAAGTACACCCATACATGTTGTCTTCCCTGGAGCAGGTGGGATCTTCCAGCAGGATTCAACATGCCAGATGATCAGAGTTGTCCAAGAGTGGTTGAAGGAGCACAACAAAGACTTCCAAGTACTTCCCTGGCTTCCAAATTATCTGGACTTGAACCCCATCAATCACCTGTGGGACCACCTTGCTCGCCATATTCGCTGTATGGATCCTCCATCACGCACTCTTCAGCAGCTGTTAGATGCAATGCAGTCTGCATGGCTCCCCTTGCCAACCTTCCAGCATTTTCTTGACTCACTTCCACAAAATCTAGCTGCTGTCCATGCTTGTTATTCAGGATATTAGCTGGTGGTCACAATAATCTGACTCGGCTGTGTATTTAAAAGAGGTCAGTGACACACGCACTGAATATCCAACCACTTGTAGTGATAACAATGGTGCATTTAACCCAAAATATGCAACTCAATAGGTTACCTATGAAAAAGTTAGGAATATAATATTATTCATTATTATATATCATGTACTTCCTGTTTTTTCAGACATTCGAATAGAATCACTTATGCACTATTTATTGTTTATACTACTGTACTTTGTACGGTGGAGGGCTTCTTTCACTCTTAGCTCACCATATGTGATTGCTGTAGTTAACTACTCTCTACAAAAATCCACCACACATACCAGGAACTCACCCCACACTGAGGATCGTCAGTAAGCGTGAAACAGTGCTGTATGTGGGTAAGTGACTTGGTGTGTGCATAATCCATCCGTTGCTGTGTGTTAAGCTGTGAAATACAGTGGGCATAAGCTTAAAAAGGAGCCATGTTTAAAATGGTCATTGGATTTGAGAGTGAACGTGCATTGTGGTCTCATTTGCATGCCCCTGCCTAGTTTTCCCAGAATGCAGTGCATTAACTGTATTTCTGAAAAATTGGAAACATTTTATTAACTTACCTTTCAGTCATTCAAATTGAATCACTAATGTCTGATTATTGTTTGTATGTGCGTGTCTATATATATATATATATATATATATATATATATATATATATATATATATATTCGTTTTTGTAGGTAACTGTCCTTTGAATTAAATTCCTGAAAATCAATTGAAATGCAAATCCTGCAGTTCTGAATGAGACACCTTGAACCGATATCACTTTCTGATTAGGCAGATTGTTATTTAGAGCTTTTCTTGCTTTGCTAATTCTCCACTGACAAATGATCGTGGAAGCTCCAAAACTAAATAAGTCCCATTATTCCCGAAACCCCAGTCCATTAACTAAGTTGGCCAAAAGGCCATGAAAAGAAATAACGTTCTTGAAATATTATTAGCATTTTGCAGAGAATGCTAAGCACTTTACATTTACAGTCGATTAAGTCTCATTCACGATAGTTTATTACACAACGTGACAGAAACCTCTTAGACTGGAGTTCGGTTAAATAATAAATATTATTAGCAAGGTCATTTGCTTCATGACCAAGAAGAGAAAGAAAAAAATCTCTTTTCTTTGTGAAATAATGAATTTCCCAAGTAGCCACTTTAAATGAAAATGATAATGCTCATTTTCAAAGATGTTCTTTTTTTGTGGGTGATACTGTAATGTAAGTGACTAATTGTATCAGTTATGTGATTATCTTTATTACTGAATTAAATTCTTGAAACAACACGAGAGTCTATTACTTCTATAATGAAAATGTATTCGGGATACGTGCGGCACTTGCAGCTTTATTTAATTTGGGCTGAATAACCAGACTTTACAGTGAGTAAATATTAGAATTAACTTTTTTGGTTTTGTCAATGTGTGCAGAGGGAAAAATATCCTTGCGGGTAGCAGGTTCAGTGAATGGAGGGCCCCGGTGCAGAAAAAAAATGTGCTCCCCTCCAATGCCAACATATATATAGATATATATACATATATAGTCCATTGGTGCTTCATAGTAACTACTTTATATAACATTTTCTGTAGTGTCTGGCCCACTCACCTCTTCCATGATCCCCATGTGCACTTTCTGCCTCACTGCATCCCCCTGTTGGAGGCTTCACCCTATGAGCAGGTTTATTCCCAAGAACAATATCCTAGCACTTCTCCTTAACTGGCATAACCCTGTACGTCCTTTTAATTGAAAAAATATGTCAAACCTTTTCTAAAGTTATCTATTGAATCGACTGTAACAACCTTCTTTGGTAGTGAGATCCACAATCTGACTACACTTACTGTTAAAGAAACCATTTCTATATTTAAGTTGAGATCTTTTTGATTCTAACATTAAGGTGTGCCCGCTTGTCAGTTGCAAAGCGCTTGCCAAGAAAATGGTTATACTGACCCTAGATGTATTTATTGCATGAATCCTCATGGGCTTGTTTAGGGCTTGGCCTCGAAGGCGGCGTAGGATGGTGTAACTTTGGATGCCGGCAAAATTTACAGTCTCCTCTACTATCTCCACTCTACCTTCTCTCCCTCCTCCTCCATTATCCCCACCTATCCACTCCCTTCCCGCGTCCCACATCAACACTTGCAAGCATTGGGAAAGACTTGGAGGACCCAATGTGTGGAGTGAGGAGTATCTATCTATCTATCTATCTATCTATCTTTCTATCTCTCTCTCTATCTCTATCTAGCTATCTCTCTATCTATCTATCTATCTATCTATCTATCTATCTATCTATCTATCTCTCTACCAATCTATCACTTCATCACACTATCTATCTATCTATCTATCTATCTATCTATCTATCTATCTATCTATCTATCTATCTATCTATCTATCGGTCTATCTCTCTGTCCATTGATCTATCTATCTATCTATCTATCTATCTATCTATCTATCTATCTATCTATCTATCTATCTATCTATCTATCTGTCTGTCTATCTATTGGTTTATCTATCTATCTATCTATCTATCTATCTATCTATCTATCTATTTATCTATCTATCTACAGTATCAAGATGTCTCTATCTATCTATCTATCTAGATGTCTCTATCTATCTATCTATATATATATCTACATGTATCTATCTATCTATCTATCTATCTATCTATCTATATGTCTCTATCTATCTATCTATCTATCTATCTATCTATCTATCTATCTATCTATCTATATGCCTCTATCTATCTATCTATCTATCTACATGTCTCTATCTATCTGTACATGTACAGATATGTATACGTATATGTATATATAATAGGTATGGGAATAATAAATATTTCTGCAATAATAGTCACGGGGTGGAAAAGGACATATGTATTTGGACCTAGGGCAGCAGAAAAACACACCACTGATAATCCTATCACCTCATAGGCCCCTAACTTAATTAACCTCTCTCTATCTTACTTCTTTCATTTATTAACTTTGGTGCCCTTCTCTGTTCCCGATCCTTTTTTGAGGTGTTGCCCATTGATTATACACCCCTCTTAATACATACTAATATTTTACTTGCCTTTGCAGCTGCTGCTTGACATGGAGCACGGCTATTTAGGTGGTTGTCCACAAGCCTCCTAAATCTTTTTCTGTCTCCGAAACCAACCGATTTATACCATTTAAATAATAAATCACATGCCATTTTCCTACCCACATGCATATCCTTAGGCCTCTCCACTCACTAAGTAAACTTTAAAGTGACACAGAGGAAGATCCAAATATGATATAATTTTAAATTATATCGAATAACAATTATTACTTTATCATTTGAATGTTAAAAAAAAATGCACATTTGTGTATATATATATATATATATATATATATATATATCACTAATATAATTTCCATTGTGTGTAATGCTGTTCTAGCGCATGTGCACAACGGAAACTATAGTCAGCAATGCTCAGCGCGCGGTGCTAGCCATGCATGCTCATTGGGTGTCAATGTGAGGCACTAGCTGCACATTGCATGCTGGGGGGCTGGGGGAGGAGTGGGGGAGGAATGGGTGAGACAAAGGGGTGGGAGAGAGACTGGGGGAGATACAGGGGAGGGAGATGGGGGAAGAGACACAGGGGAGGGAGAGGGGGGGAAGAGACACAGGGGAGGGAGAGGAGGGGAAGACACAGGGGAGGGAGAGGAGGGGAAGAGACAGGGAAGGGGAAGAGACACGGGGGGTAGAGGGGGGAAGAGACACAGGGGAGGGAGAGTGTGGGAGGGGAGACACAGGGGAGGGAGGAGGGGGAAGGTACACATGGGAGAGGGAGAAGGGGGATGATACACAGGGGAGGGGATACACAGGGGAGGAGGGACAACACATCAAATATTATACCATCATTTATGATGGGCAAACGACTAGTATATATATAAATTTAATGTATTCTTTCATATAAATCATATAATGATATATCTATATATTTTTGCTCATTATCCATTAAAAACACAGTATAAATACAAGAATGTTGCATCACTTTAAACCTTTCTTTATATTTATACTATATTTCTTTAGATTTTACATTGTTTTATTTTTTTAATTTCTTTTATATTTTATATTATGTTTCCAAGAACACTGTCACTATACAATATATTTGATAAATGTTTTTATATGCACAACATGTCAGAGTTATATTATATAAATATGATGTTTGTTATATATAAATGAATGTTTGTTTATGAGTCGCTGCGTGTGATGTATCGCTTTCAGATGTTCATTTTCTCTCCTATTTTAGCTGCGAGTATAAATCAAAAGTAATGGCCAAAGAGCGCGGCGCTGCTTCTTACTGTTAGACACTGTAAAGATTTTAATTGGGTGTATGGTATATGTGCAGAAAAAGCAAATAAACATATTGGATGCGCTGGCCCCTATCTAAATATGTTTATTTGTAATGTACGTGCACCTCTAGTCATAATAATCCAAAATAATCCTTTTTAGACATAATAATTTTGGAAAGGTGCTGTCAGTAAGTGTATTAAAGGGCTGCTGTGGTCTATATAATTGAATAAATAAATAAATACATAAATAAATATTGCCTTTACATTTTTATTTTTTATATCCATTATATCCAATCATGGGGGCCCCAGTGCAGTCTAACTTTATTTTTATTCATTTATTTTCTGTAGGGCCCCCACCCCCAGATCTTACCCACTCCGGCCCCCATGAAGCTGAATGAGGGGGTGCAGTGGGTCTGGGCCACCTCTACACAATCCACACTGCAGAAATTAAAAAATATTAATAATAAAAAATTATATATAAATAAATATAAATATATATATATTTATATTTTTCCTATATATTTGTTATATAACTATACATTTTATATATATATATATATATATATATATATATATATATATAATGTTTACATTATATATAACAAATATATAAATAAATACTATAATTTACTGATTTAATATAATTAAACAGAATTAATTGGGTAATTAACCCAATTTTTGGGACTCCTGTTATAAGGATGTTGGTCAGACTCCTGTAAGTCTTATCAATAATTACTTGCAGTAGACTTTGCAGTCAGCTTCATATTTTATTTCTTATGTGTTTGACTGCTATGTCCTTGTTACCGATACCTAGTTAATTCACACTTGAACTCTGTCTTGGAGTTGACGGCTTCTATGTCAAGGACAGAGAGAGCTGAATCTTTTAAGACATGTACAACTGGAAGGGTCAAAAGACTTTGAGGAAAAATTCCCTTTTATCTGTCCAGCAGACTCTGAGTTTCCTCCCAGAAGGAGACTGCAAAGCCTCAAGGAATTTAAACTTTAAGGATGGTGTTGCGCTCTATTTCTCCATGTGGGAGATGGCACCCGGCTGTGCCAAACCCAGTGCCAGTGCCCCACTTACTTTTTTTTGTTGATGTTTTAATAAGCAGAGAGATATAGAATATGGGACATTCTTATTAAATTACTGGAGTCGGTTAAAGGGACACTGTGCTTATTTTTCTCTATGTGCTATTTTCTAGAAGAGTGTGCCCTTAATTAAAGGAACATGGATGTTACGAGGTATATAATATCTCTGTGTATCCATTTGTTTTTATGTACTTTATATTATTAAGAAGTGCTTATAAGCTCTGTTTTTACTGCCTAAAATCAAACAAATAGTCTCTGTATGGGTCTGCCCTCTGCATCTTAATGAATACACAGACTCTGTAGGGCTTGATGTTTAGTGTCCTACCCTATCAGGGACTACATCTCAGCAGCATGTAGCTTAGATATGGTCACTGATTGGTTAGTATGAAACACTGCACAGGAAGCACAGCAGAGTCTATGTATTTAAGAGTTTATTAGGGTACCAAGTAAGGATGTACAAATGGAAAAAAGAGGGAACCTAGGACTGAACGTTGGGGTATGAAAACAATCAAAAGGCAAGGCGAAGAAGAAGAGCCAATGAAGGAGGCACTAAATGTTAGATTTTTTAGATAAGACGTAAACCATGAGAGAGTAGTGTCACAGATGCCAAGAGTATGGAGAGTTTGGATGAGAAGAGGGCGGTCAACTGTGTCAAAGGCACGCCCTGACCCTACAGCCACCCACTGACCCTACAGCCACTTCCTGACCCTACAGCCACCCAATGACCCTACAGCCACTCATTGCCCCTACAGCTACTCACTGACCCTACAGCCACTTCCTGACCCTACAGTCATTTCCTGACCCTACAGCCACTCACTGCTCCTATAGCCACCAATGACCCTATAGCCACCCAATGACCCTACAGCCACTCACTGCCCCTACAGCCACTCACTGCCCCTACAGCCACTTCCTGACCCTACAGTCACTTCCTGACCCTACAGTCACTCACTGCCCCTACAGTCACTCACTGACCCTAAAGCCACTTCCTGACCCTACAGTCACTTTCTGACCCTACAGACACTCAATGCTTCTACAGCCACTTCCTGACACTACAGCCACTCCCTGGCCCTACAGGCACTCCCTGCCCTTACAGCCACTCCATGCCCCTACAGCCACCCACTGACCCTCCAGCCCTTATAGCCATTCCCTGCCCCTACAGCCACTTCCTGACCCTACAGTCACTTCCTGACCCTACAGCCACTTCCTGACACTACAGCCACTCCCTGACCCTACATCCACCCAATGACCCTACAGCCACACACTAACCCTACAGCCACTCGCTGCCCTTATAGCCACCAATGACCCTATAGCCACCCAATGACCATACAGCCACTAACCCGACCTATTTTACATACAAACATTGTAAAAATTGTGAATACATTAAAACATAATATAATTCTGTTTAATAAACTATATGAATAAAAAAAACACACAAAAGAAACTTGTAACTAGTTTAGCAATGTGTCCATAGAGAGCGGGCATGAGGAGGTTCCAAATCATGGACTTTTCCTACATTACATATTACAATCTCAGGTCGTTAATTGGAAACACGAAGTTGCATGCAGATTGGGGAATCTCAGCTCTAGAAGTACAACTGGATAATTATTCATCATATCTCATAACAGCTTAAGATATATAATGAGTCTGAATAATCCGTGTGCAATCATTTTATTTAATTAGTCCTGGGAAATTCCATCTGGTTGATGCTGCATTTCTATACAAATGAGCAGCTAATTAGGATTAAAGTCTGCTTGTCTGTCTCTGTAGTGGCCAAAATAAAGCCCCCCAATGTGATCTGGTAGTTAGACCCTATCAAGTTTTTTACAGGATCCGCAAAATAAGTTCTAAATATTTCAGAAATGATTTACTGTAGAGTAAAACTGCTAGTACAATGTATAATCAGAAGGTTCTCTTATGTTCCTGAAATAAGAAATACTGACATTTCTATATGTTTAACTTTTTTTTTTTTTTGTTAATTAAAGAAAGTGACAATTCAGAGATACATCTCAAGAGTCTTAGTCTAAGGAGCTTTTGGCAACAGCTGAAACCTTAGAAGTGATTTCATCCCAAGAATCGATATCCTTCCCCACAAGGAGCAACTGAACACAGGGATTTGATGTTGCCAGAAAGTATTAATAAATATTACAAAGTATCCAGGGAGAATCCAGATGGAAATATCACTGGAATGTGTTGAAAAACTCATCTGTATGTGGGATTGGTTGTAACTGGTTTATTTTGATTTAAAGGGGAAGCTTTGGAAGAACTAAACTTAATATATTTTAAAGAACCAATGTAGATTAGGAAAAACTTTATATGTTTGTGAAATCTGTAACAAGATTAGAAGCTGTGTGGGCTGTGGACGTAAACTTTTTATTTTTAGGTCAAATCTATTTTAGTAGTCAGTGCTTGTGTCTGCAGGATGCCATGTTTGTGTCCTCCATGTGTTCCGCTGGCTTGGACACGGAGTGGGAGTGCTCTTCTAAATGTTTATTACCTATATATATATATATATATAGATATATATACTTATTTATATTTATTTATATGTATTTATATCCCCTTTTGGATTGCCTTGTCATGGAGAAGGGGCTTATCTAATTCAGTGGAGCTGTGAGAACTATTCCATGTAGGGTCATCCAAGATGAGCAGGTCTCATAGCAGAAAGGTCAGAATATTCACCTTCCATTGGAGAATGAGCTGGCAACTTACTCCAGTATCTTTGCCATGAAAACCTTATGGATTAGCACACCCAGACACAAGATGTGACTGGCATGCGGCAGTCTATAGGGTCACGGAGAGTCGGATACGACTGGATGAAACATCAATATATATATATATATATATATATATAAGATTAAAATTGGTCATTAACATCATAATAACAAAAAATAATAATTATAAAAAATAAAGAGTACAACAATATTATATCTAAACTAGATAAGTATTATATATATATATATATATATATATATATATATATATATATATATAATATAATATAATACATATTAAATAATAAAAATGTATATTAATATCATAATAAAATAATATAATAAATGCAGCAGTATTATATATACAATGTAGTTGTTGTTTTTTCATTCAGTTGTGCCCAACTTTGCATGACCCTATGTACAGCAGCACACCAGGCACATCTATCAGCCACTGCCCCCCTTATCTCCCTCAAGCTCATGCTCATTGATTCAATGACCTCATCTGTCCATCTTAGCCTCTGCACCTCTAACTATATCTCTTATTGTACTAATCCAAATGGTTTTCTTGGCAAAGATACTGGAGTGGATTGCCAATCCCTTCTCCAGTGGACTTTAATTTGTCTGACCTCTCTGCTATGATATGCCCATCGTGGGTGACCCTACATGGTATATCTGTCAGCATTATTGAATCACAGAAGCCGCTTCTCCACCTTAAGGTAGTGATCCAGAAGGGTATATATAGTTTAGATAAGTATTATAAACAAGGGAAAGATATGTATAATGGCCACTTTATGTCTGTGCAACATTGTATTCATGTTGCAAAATAAACTGATAACTTGTTTAAAAATCCCCAAGCAGCATCCATACGATACCATTACCCCGTATCCCAGTTACATCATTAGACACAAAATCTGCAACGCCGGAGTCCTATTTATTTAATTGCAGAATAAATCACATGGAAATATTCAGGCATCTCTTGGCTGTGACCATTTACAGTCAGATTCCGAGCAGTAAATGAGTTTTATCTGCAAGTTTCTGCCCTTTGAAAAACCCCTCTGAAAACCGTAAGCGTCAGCAGCTCCCGTCGTGGAATCCAATTTAAGCGGGATCTCTACACAAAGCACAAGATGCCTTTTGGCTGCTTTGATTAAGTGCAAAGTCGCAGGACCTGCTAGTGATATAATGAGGTGGCCGGAGGGCAGCACTGCTTGGATCTCCTAAACAGAAATCTATACCAAGCTCTTTACTTTGGTGTCTATTTAAATAACTTGTTTAGGAGATGCCATAGATTGTGTAGAAGCTGAAATCGTGTTATGTTTTATATCTGTTTTAATTCCCTGAATAAAACACAAATAAGAGTAGATTTTAAAATGAATTTGAGGACAGATACACACCACTAATTTTTATTCCCACAGCCCTTTTCTTATGTTATAGACACGACACTGACCTGTAACCAGTAGCTTATGAGTTACTATTAGCTCACTTCTCAGTAGTTGTTTTGTTTAGTCATTCAGTCATGTCCAACTCTGTGACCTAATGGACCGCAGCATAACAGGCACATCAGTCTGCCACTGCACCTCTGAGCTCCCTTAAAGGTATTTATAAGTTTCCTGGGTTTCAAATGTTTAGTAAGAAGCAGGGAGGGAAAATATGTGTGATATAGATAAGTTCAATGTACTTACAAAGTTATAGGCAGAAAAGTAAAATCCAGCTTTGCACACCCACAGGGATCTTACATAACCAAGTACACTGAGGAGAGGCAGCCAGATACGTTTGACCTTTTTGGTAGAGAGACTTTACAGCACAGCCAGGAACCCCAGAGCTTGATACAAATGTATCAGCTGCCTGAGCCTCCTCCAGATTGGCCAAAACAAATTAGGAATTTTATGGTAATTTAGAGTTTCAAGGGGGTGTTAACAATAATTTTCAACTGTCAGAAATCACAAGACATTTTGCTAACTTCAATATATGTGTTTAAATGTTTACTATGGTATTTTTTTTCATGCAAAAAGTGTTTTCATACATTACTTCAATCATAGTCCAGGAAATGTATATATTGCTTCCATGACCTTCTACACATCTCCACTTCTTTGTGTACTTTCAGTCTTTCCCAGCATCAAAAGTCTTCTCCAGGGAATCATCTTCTCATGATTTAGCCAACATTTTTGAACTTCAACCTCATGATCAAATAAAATCTGTCACTGCCTCCACTTCTTCCCCGTCTATTTGCCAGGAAGTGAGATTGCCGTTTGCCATGATCTTCATCTTTTTAACATTGAGCAGCAGGATAGCTTTTGCACTCTCTTCTTTAACCCTCATCAATAGCCCTTAAGTAAAAAAAAACTTTGTAAGTTTGCATAAAGGGCCACTCTAGTGATCTAATAAAGGGTCTATAAAAAATAGTTTGGTGAACCTGATGATAAAAAAACTTTATTTAACATGTTTTAATGTTCAGTCGTTCAGTTGTGTCTGATTCTCTGTGACTCTGTGGACCACAGCACACCAGGCAAGTCTTGTCTTTGGTTGTGCTTATCCATAAGGTCTTCTTGGCAAAGATACTGGAGCTAACTGCCAGTGGCCTCAGATTTTTCTGACCTCTTTTATAACCTGCCCATCTTGAGTTACCCTACTTGGTATAGCTCATTTAAGTACACAAGCCCTTCACCATGATAAGGTAGCAATCAAGAAGCATTAAACATGTACTGTGCATTTAAACAATTAATTTTCATTTATTTCCCGTGGGTGCATAAGCTCCAGATCCCTGAATGAAGTATTGTAGCTGGAGTAGAGTGGCCATTTATTGAGTGGAGAGATCCAGAGCTTGTACATTGAAAAATGGTAATTAATTGTAAAAATGCACACTAAAGGTTTAAAAATAATGTGCAGCTTAGTGTGCTAATTTGTGGCTCAGTATGTACTATGCGGCTCAGTGTGCTAATGTGCAGCTCAGTATGAAATTTGCGGCTCAGTATGTAATATGCGGGTCAGTATGTAATGAGTGGCTTAGAATGTAATATGCAGCTCAGTGTGCAAATGCGTGGCGCAGTGTGCTAATGTGTGGCTCAGTATGCTAATATGCGGCTCAGTGTGCTAATGTGCGGCTTAGTGTGCTAATGTGCAGCTCAGTATGCTAATGTGCAGCTCAGTATGCTAATGTACGGCTCAGTATGTAATGTGCAGCTCAGTGTGCTAATGTGCGGCTCAGTGTGCTAATGTGAGGCCCAATATGCTAATGTGTAAATCAGTGTGCTAATGTGCAGATCAGTATGCTAATGTGCGCCTCAGTATGTAATGTGTGGCTCAGTATGCTTATGTGTGGCTCAGTATGTAATATGAGTCTCAGTGTGCTAATGTGCGGCTCAGTATGGTAATGTGCGGCTCAGTATGGTAATGTGCGGTTCAGTATGGTAATGTGCGGTTCAGTAGGCTTATGTGTGCCTCAGTATGTAATATGCGTCTCAGTGTGCTAATGTGCGGCTCAGTATGGTAATGTGCGGCTCAGTATGTAATGTGTGGCTCAGAATGTAATATGCGGCTCAGTGTGCTAATGTGCTGCTCAGTGTGCTAATGTGTGGCTCAGTATGGTAATGTGCGGCTTAGTATGTAATGTGTGGCTCAGAATGTAATATGCGGCTCAGTGTGCTAATGTGCGGCTCAGTATGATAATGTGCGGCTCAGTGTGCTAATGTGCGGCTCAGTGTGCTTATGTGCAGCTAATAAGCTCTATATCGTCGGCCTAAAATTTAACAAATAGCCTCTGTATGGGTCTGCCATCTGCAGAGTATGCAGACACAGACTCTGTAGGACTGGATGTGCAGTGTAGTGTCCTATAGTATTAGGGATCACGTCTTAGCAGCATGTTGTAGAATGTTGGTTGGGTATTTAGAGACAATGCACCGTATGTAAAGTACAGTCTGTGTCTTCATGAGCTGCAGAGGGCAGGAACGATGTGTTTGATTGCAGACAGTAAAATAGAGATTATAAGCACTTCTTCTTCATAAAATAAAGTACAAAACAATAAATAGATACACAGGGATATTATATACCTAGTAACAACCAGAATAGTCCATGTCCCTTTAATATATTATCTAGTTAGCAGGTCATTTACAAATCACTACTGAACTGAGCAACACTCGTCTGCTAAATGGGGCTGAAAATTACCCGCTAATGATCGTTTGCAAATATTGATAACCCTGTCAGGCTGGGGGTTTCTAATTTTAAGGACGTGCCAGTAAAAATTCAGCAAATCTAAATGAATACATTGCACCAAAGTGACTTTTTTGCCTGGTGCCCATGGAGCCTCATTTGCTTTATTACAATAGAATCGCAGTTATTTGGTGTTGGTGCCACTCAAGGGGTCTGAAAAACAGGTGGGGGTACTGTTGTCCACTACCAACGGTATATATGTTGTTCAGTTCTACAGTCGAGTCCGACTCTTGGTGACCATATGGACGCAGCACGCAATGTAACATCTGTTTGTTTTTCTGGTTGTGCGTATCCATATGGTATTCTTGGCAAAGATACTGGAGTCGGGAGAGTTCCTTCTCCAGTGGACTGAGATGTGTCTGACCTCTCTGTTATGATCTGCCCACCTTGGGTGACCATATATGATATAGCTCACAGCTTCATTGAGGTACACAAGTCTCTTCACCACCACAAGGTAGCCATCTTGTAACACAAGCATTGAGAAGTCATGTGGTTGACAGACGTTGGAGACATTTATTGCATTTTGGTGAAGGTTGCAAGTGTGAACGGGGCATTTACATTTCTGCAGGAGCTGGGCTTGCAGTTATACCTGCAAGTGTATATATATATATCTATATATATCTATATATTTTTTTTTATATTGCAAAGAATATGATAATATTCAGATACTCTCCATATGCTCTGCATTTTAAGCCAATTTAACTCCTTTTTGGCGTGGCAGAGGATGGCGTCTGACTCCATTAAACCTTTTTTCCTGGATATTGCAGCTTGGAGATAGAAGGAACAGAATTTACTGAAGATCAAACTGAAGGTGACAAGTGCTCTGAAGAGATATTAATTTCAGTATCTGGATCCTAAGAAGCCATTTACTTGTTATAAATGGAAAAAGAAAACTGGTTTATTTCTGAAACCACTGAGAATAATCTGATATTTAGGGACATTCAGCTCAACCTATCAAGTATTTCTTTGTATTGTTCGGGTATTTTTCTTAAAAATCATTTTGTGACCCAATCAGAGCTGGCGTATAAATAATATTGTTACAAATTGTCTTGGATAACTAGCTGGTTTGTAGTCTGACGGGGGAGAGTTATTGTTGTTCTCTATTGAGTTTTGTTAAGAGGCTATCCACACAAGCACTCTTTCAGTAGAACTGATAAGAGATCTTGCCTGTCTCCTATAGCTACTGGATAGCTAAACTTAAAAAGAAACAAATGCAAATGTTTGTGCGTTTTCTATGCAAATGAGGGGCTACTAATTAGCTGTTTTCCTGTGATAATGTGTATCACAATCTGTCTTTGTGATGGTAAAAAAAATTCCCCCAGTGTTATCATGCAGCGGGATCCCCTATTCTACTTTTATCAAGTACTGTGAGCAACAAACTAGCATATTGAGATGCCCATTAGCATAAATGACTCATACAAACTAGCTCAGAAATTGCTAACTGTAAAGAAAAAGGATATATATATATATATATATTATAGTGACTTCCTGTTGGGGTGACAGTGTCCCTTTAAGTCTTATAATAGGCAGTTAAACAGATGGGTTAATGCATCTTTTCAGTAAATATTATTTCAAGGTCAATAATCTTCAGTAATTAATAATGTCCTCTGTTAGAGTGAATATTATTTATTAAATACTGTAAAGGTTAAGCTTAAGATCAAAATAAACAACTTTTCTATGTATGATTAATAATAAAAAGATATTTTGTGAGAAAACATACACTGAAATTATCTGTTTTATTGTGCAATGTATAGGGTGGAACTCCTCCTATCTGTAACAAAATGCTTACTATTGGTGCAACTGGAGTGGAGAAGGCGGAGCATAATTCCCTTGCTTTTTCCCAGACAGCTTGCAACAATAAATGCAAGCTCTGTCCTGCAGAAATGTAAATGTGCCTATGATACACACCCAGTATTCACCAAAATGTCATTGATGCCTTCAGGGACCAGCAGAGCATCACATAACGTTCAATCAAAACTGTTTTTATTGACATTTATTGACACTTACCACAATTATTCACTTAGTCTTCAAACGTGTATATTTAAATTAAGAAAGAAAATGACCCCTACCAAGTCTTAATGACAGTACAGAAAAATTAGAATTTTAATTGAATTAATTCCAAATTTCGGCCAACCTTGGCATTACATTGTCTGTAAGATCTGGTCCACACGGACACACACACGCCAGGTTTCTAGGGCAACACATAATTATGCTGATTGCCTTAATTAGAATCATAACTAAGCTACTTATATGTAAATTAGGTTTGCCGGAATATTCTGAAGTATCGCTAGATTCTGTAATTATTCATATTTATTCAGAAACATAGATTGGTAACTGTTATGCCAAAGCTTATCTATATATCTATCTGGAATGGAATGAACAATTCCCAGAGGCCTAGGAGGGCTTCCTTCCAGGCTCCTATAAACAGCCTGATTGGCTCCTATAAAATCTTTTTTTTTTTTTTTTTTTTTAAATATGACTGATCATGATAAAAAAGTGATCATATGAAGCCATTTATCGTCACATAGTTGTTTGTCTCCTTTTTAAACCACAATAACAGAAATCACCCAAAGACCCTGATTTTACATACCCTTGAATGTTTGGCTTTGTTAAAGACACACAAGGTGACACACTCAGGTTAAAATGGCAATTAAAAGTTAATTTCCCACACCTATGTTTTTTTAAATTGCAATTAGTGTCTGTGTATAAATAGTCAATGAGTTTGTGGATGCACTGAGCAGGCTAGATACTGAGCCATGGGGAGCAGAAAAGAACTGTCAAAAGAACTGCGTAACAAGGTAATGGAACTTCATAAAGATGGAAAAGGATATAAAAGATATCCAAAGCCTTGATAATGCCAGCCAGTACTGTTCAATCACTTAAGAAGTGGAAAATTGGGGGATCTCTTGATAGCAAGCCAAGGTCAGGTAGACCAAGATAGATTTCAGCCACAACTGCCAGAAGAATTTTTTGGGAATACAAAAAACAAAACACAGGTAACCTCAGAGAAATACAGGCTGCTCCTGAAAAAGATGGTGTGGTTGTTTCAAGGAGCACAATACGACGATACTTGAACAAAAATGAGCTGCATGGTCGAGTTGCCAGAAAAAAGCCTTTACTGCGCCAATGCCCAAAAAAAGCCTGGACACAATATACCCGACAAAACCTTGACATGCCTCACAGCTTCTGGCACACTGTATTTGGAGTGACGAGACCAAAATACAGCTTTATGGTCACAACCATAAGCGCTATGTTTGAAGAGGGGTCAAAAAGGCCTATAGTGAAAAGAATACCATCCCCACTGTGAAGCATGGTGGTGGCTCACTGATATTTGGGGGGAGGGGGGGTGAGCTCTAAAGGCACTGGGAATCTTGATGGCAAGATGAAGGCAGCATGTTATCAGAAAATACTGGCAGACAATTTGCATTCTTCTGCACGAAGGCTGCGCATGCGGCGCTCTTGGACTTTCCAGCATGACTATGACCCTAAGCACAAGGCCAAGTTAACCCTCCAGTGGTTACAGCAGAAAAAGGTGAAAGTTTTGGAGAGACCATAACAGTCTCCTGACCTTAATGTCATCGAGCCACTCTGGGGAGATCTCAAACGTGCGGTTCATGCAAGACGACCAAAGACTTTGCATGACCTGGAGGCATTTTGGAGCAAGACGAATGGGCAGCTATACCACCTGCAAGAATTAGAGGCCCCATAGACAACTATTACAAAAAGACTGAGCGCTGTCATTGATGCTAAAGGGGGCAAAACACAGTATTAAGAACTAAGGGTGTGCAGACGTCTGATCAGGGTAATTTGGGTGAAATCATAATGATTTAAAAAGGAGCCAAACAACTGTTTGGTAATAAATGGCTTCATATGATCACTATCTTCAATAAAATCCTTTTTTTTTTTGCATGATCAGTCATATTTTCAAAATAAATGCCAAAATTTCACAAATTCTGCCAGGGTATGAAAACTTGTGAGCACAACTGTATATATATGTGGTGAACTACCTACTCATAATTTCCACAACACAGGCTGAGATCCCGCTCCATGCTGATGATAGCCAGTAAGCTTGAAACAGCTGTACATGGATTGGATACTCAGCCTGTGTTTATTCCAACCTTGGCTTTGCATTAAAGCTGTGTAATACAGCATGCATAAGCTTAAAGGAAGCCATGTTTGATGATGGCTACGGAATGAAGAGCGAGGCACTTGTGGCCATATTTGTGTGTCCCAGCTCAACTTCCCAGAATGCAGTGTACTCGGAACTCTGAGCTGGAAGCAGGTTTTTTAACTTGCTTTAGACATTCAGATGTGAACACAGATGTACTTTTTATTTACTATATATATATATATATATATATAAATATATATATATATATATATATATATATATACACTTCTCAAAAAAATAAAGGGAACACTAAAATAACACATCCTAGATCTGAATGAATTAAATAGTCTTGTGAAATACCTTGTTCTTTACATAGTTGAATGTGCTGACAACAAAATCACACAAAAATAAAAAAATGGAAATCACATTTTTCAACCCATGCAGGTCTGGATTTGGAGTCACCCCCATTATGAAAGTGGAAAAACACACTACAGGCTGATCCAACTTTGATGTAATGTCCTTAAAACAAGTCAACATGAGGCTCAGTAGTGTGTGTGGCCTCCACGTGCCTGTATGACCTCCCTACAACGCCTGGGCATGCTCCTGATGTGGTGGCGGATGGTCTCCTGAGGGATCTCCTCCAAGACCTGGACTAAAGCATCTGCCAACTCCTGGACAGTCTGTGGCGCAACGTGACGTTGGTGGATGGAGCAAGACATGATGTCCCAGATGTGCTCAATTGGATTCAAGTCTGGGGAACGGGCTGGCCAGTCCATAGCATCAATGCCTTTGTCTTGCAGGAACTGCTGATACACTCCAGCCACATGAGGTCTAGCATTGTCTAGCATTACGAGGAACCCAGGGCCAACCACACTAGCATATGGTCTCACAAGGGGTCTGAGGATCTCATCTCGGTACCTATTGGCAGTCAGGCTACCTCTGGCGAGCACATGGAGGGCTGTGTGGCCCCCCAAAGAAATGCCACCCCACACCATTACTGATCCACTGCCAAACCAGTCATGCTGGATGATGTTGCAGGCAGCAGAACGTTCTCCACAGCGTCTCCAGACCCTGTCACGTCTGTCACATGTGCTCAGTGTGAACCTGCTTTCATCTGTGAACAGGGCGCCAGTGGCAAATTTGCCAATCTTGGTGTTCTCTGGCAAATGCCAAACATACTGCACAGTGTTGGGCTGTAAGCACAACCCCCACCGCTGGATGTCGGGCCCTCATACCACCCTCATGGAGTCTGTTTCTGACTGTTTGAGCAGACACATGCAAATTTGTGGCCTTCTGGAGGTCATTTTGCAGGGCTCTGGCAGTGCTCCTCCTGTTCCTCCTTGCACAAAGGCGGAGGTAGCGGTCCTGATGCTGGGTTGTTGCCCTCATACGGCCTCCTCCACATCTCCTGATGTACTGGCCTGTCTCCTGGTACAGCCTCCATGCTCTGGACACTACGCTGACAGACACAGCAAACCTTCTTGCCACAGCTCGCATTGATGTGCTATCCTGGATGAGCTGCACTACCTGAGCCACTTGTGTGGGTTGTAGACTCTGTCTCATGCTACCACTAGAGTGAAAGCACCACCAGCATTAAAAAAGTGACCAAAATATCAGCCAGAAAGCATAGGAACTGAGAAGTGGTCTGTGGTCACCACCTGCAGAATCACTCCTTTATTGGGGGTGTCTTGCTAATTGCCCATAATTTCCACCTGTTGTCTATCCCATTTGCACAACAGCATGTGAAATTGATTGTCACTCAGTGTTGCTTCCTAAGTGGACAGTTTGATTTTACAGAAGTGTGATTGACTTGGAGTTACATTGTGTTGTTTAAGTGTTCCCTTTATTTTTTTGAGCAGTGTATATATATATATATATTTATATATATATATATATATATATACCCTCATGATTCTATTTATTGCCTATATTGTGTCGCTTTTTGGATTACATGGCGCCTTTCAACACAGACATCTTTTGGATGATTTTTAATTCCAGCCACTTTTAGTTTTTACATATTTATGATTACCTCAGGCCATCTGCTGATCTGCTACTGATCTGAGAGTGGAGGCGGGGGGGGATAATCTTACACAGGCTCCTGTTTATTGCAGCTGAGCATGCTCCACCATGTTTGCACCTTGTTATACTTCTAGATTTAAATAGCAAAGATCAGATTGTTTTGTTTTTTTAGAATACAGGAAATACGTTGGCTGTTTAAGAGTTAATATTTATAAATTATAATAATAAATATAAATTTATAGCAATATATATATATATATATACTCATATGCCAGGAACCCACTAGCTGTTTCAAGGTTAAAGCCGCTCATTGGTGTGGGTTGGTCCGGGTTTGTGCAGTAGATTTGATGTGGATGGAGTGTTCCACAATAATCATTTAATTTATGATGAGCAAAAGAGTAATACATATAATTGCGTGGGTGTGCGTGTATTTAGATCCATCCGGGGACTATTTGTGTCATTTTAGGCAGTAAAACAGAGCCTATAAGCACTTCTTAATTAAATAAAATACATACAAGTAAATCGATAGACCGAGACATTATATCCCTAGTAACATCCAGGAATCTTCCATGTCCCTTTAATCATCTAAAACTATTTATTTTTATTTTTATAACAACCGATTGTAAGTATATCCTATCATGCCGAAACTTGTTGGATTTTCCTCCATTTTTATTTAGTATATCACTGGACTTATTAAACAATTGGGCTTTTTCTGTTATTTTTGTAAGTAGCTTTTTATCTTGCACTAAATAATGATTTGTATATACTACACCAGCAGGTCTTTCCATATAGATCTAAGCGCCTCTGCGCTCCTTTGCGTGTTTAAATCGCACGTGTAAGACGGGGACGCCGTAATTTCAAGAGACAGTTGGGAGCAGTGCCAGGAGCAGAACTAATGTTCACAATATGTCATAACCCAATAAAACAATGTTTCACGAGCTTTCAAGTGTGTGCTCAGCAATAAATGGCACGCCATGATGGGTTCTTATAAGTGCTGGAGAGAACCAAATAGTAACAGAAACGAAATATATCTCAATATCACTCCTAGAGATTTCATTACAGATATTAGCAGCAAGTTGGAGGTTTATAATATTATGTGTGCACAGTACAGTCTGTTGTGATGATACCGTACAGATCAGTAACACCACTATCAGTAGTTATATCTATCTATCTATCTATCTATCTATCTATCTATCTACCCACCGATCTACCTACCCATCTATCTATCTACCTACCCATCTATCTATCTATCTATCTATCTATCTATCTATCTATCTATCTATCTATCTATCTATCCACCCATCTACCCATCTATCTATCTATCTATCTATCTATCTATCTATCTATCTATCTATCTATCTATCTATCTATCAATCTATCTATCTATCTATCTATCAATCTATCTATCAATCTGTCTGTTTATATGTATGTATATATATATATATATATATATATATATATATATACACACAAGAACATATAACTCAGTATTGTACCAAGGCTGCAGTGTGCACCATAAGCTGAGTTAAAGATACTCTGTAGTTCAGGAAGATCGGCAACTGTTTGTAACAGAGTTACAACATTAGCAGCTGGGTAAGCCATGCAAATAAAAACATTTTGGCAGAAAGCTAGACGCTTTGAAGACTTCCTTTATGAGTAGAGGAAACCATTTAGTCTTTGTTATATCACTTCCTGAGAGCTGGATCATTGGGGGTGGGTGGGGTGTTTAGAGAGAGAGTTGTGGGTGAAGATGTAAGGCTTTGTTGAATAATTGGATCTTTGACACCACACCTTTCCCTTCACAGGCCTTGAAGCAGGCATGTAAATACCCCTCACACACATAACGTCCACCAAAGTATCATGGATGCCTCCATAGTGCAGCTGACACTAGCCTTCTGACTTTTTTTTTCAGCCAAAATTTGCTCCTAATCATAGTTTTCCAAAAACATGTTTTTTTCCCCCACTAAACAGCATTTCTTTGAAGCTCCACTGTACTTCAAGAAAAACAGCATTTGTTTGTGAAATAGGTAACAACGTAACAACATTGGCAGCTATAGTGGATAAACAAGTCATGGCCCTTTAAATGTATATGTTGCATACAGCAAAAGGAAAACGCCTATTTGGCCCATTATACAAAGTTATGACATATTAATGTGTTTTCTTCTGCTCGCTCCTAGGGGTTGCCATGTTTGCCTCTCTATCTTTTGAATAATTTCTTATTTCTTCTTCTTCTTATTATTATTATTATTAATATTATTATTGTTTCTATAGACACAGGGTCTCTGTCATACCAACAGGAAGTTGATTTCATTTTAAATAGCATTACAATTGGCTATACATTGTAGTAGCAGTTTTTCTCTATAATAAATAATTTATTTCATTTTCTAATTAGCACATCATAGCAGCTAATTAATATGCTTGAGTTTTTCATTTGTACATAAATACAGCAGCAACAAGAAATTTCCCAGGATTGATTCACTTTAGAAAAAAATAAACCCAAAATATAACCAGTTTTCCATGCTCTATAAGAATAAACAAGAAGCAACTTGATTTTAGGGTGTCAGAGTCCCCTATGTTATAATAACCCCTACTATACTTTTCTGTTTCGTTGACAAATTACCATTAATATGCTGTTCCCCACATGTGATTTATATGTCCAATAACATATTGTTATATCATTTCCAAAAGGAAAAACATCCTTTTGAAATCTATTATCATCACTAATAGTTACTGTATAATGATCTCTGGTAATCTCTGTGGCACTCCACTGGTAATCGTCCCTTCCTCTGATTACTTTCCAATAACTAGGAATCTTCCCAGCAGTGGAGCTAGTGTTGGGCTCCTGTTGGACAAGCTCCGTATATATTGTATGTATGTCATTTGTTTTATTATCTCTATAGAGTTTGGCCGCCCCCCCCCCCCCCCCCCGCCCTTCAGGCTTCCACTACACTCTGTGGTCTCCACAGCCCCCTTGGCAACACCAGCCTCCCCACCATAATGCTGGCTTCTTATTGGGAATTCATTGGTGGTTCATCAGATAGTGCTATCCCTCCCCTTCTGGCACCTCTTCTCTCAGAAGCGGGGAATCCCCAATGAATTCACATGTGTATGATGTCATTCAAGATTCCCTCCCCTGCTACAAAGTAGCACCGGTAGGGGAGGGATAGCACTACCAGTTAAACTACCCATTATTTCCACCAGATCCCAATAAGAAGATCAAATAAAGGTGTGTGTGTGTGTGTAGGGGGCGGGGAGTTTGCACAGGGGTTGAGGTGGCTAGGGTGGGGCCCACTACACTACAAAAAAATAAAAAAAAAGATAATTACATATATATATATATATATATATATATATATATATATATATATATATATATATATATATATATTAGATAGCACTGGGGTTCCCTCCAGATGAAGGCCCCTGTGCCTTTCACTGCGTGCACCAGCGGTAGCTCCACCTTTGACTCTTCCTTTAGCCAACATCCAATCCACTGAACTAGAACCAATTCCAATACCTGACTAGGAAGTTGAACAATTAGTTTATTGTGTACCATATGCTTGTCTAAAGTGACATGTGTTGTACAGGGCCAGATTTACATCTCTGGCGCCCCTAGGCAATCAGCTTCCTCCCTCTTGAAACTCTCTAACTCCAGGCATTTGCTCCCTAGTGGCGAGTCTGAACTGCTGTATTTCCTTATTTCATGTCAAGGAACATTTTGAAGTGTGAAATGAGGCGCCCTACACATTAAGTGCCCCTAGGCGGCCTAATGAGAAATCCTGCCATGATGTATCTAGAACAATATGGGAGTTTGTTTAAAGAATATTGCTCATCCTTGGACCCTCGAACTACCAAATGGTTAGACATCATCATAATTTCTATTCAGTGGCCATCAATAACAGCACTCTCCTTCCCATATCTCTTTCCCATATCTCCTTCCCATATCTACAAGAGATGAACATAACACCCCATGGAATAAACACAAGTCTTAACAACGGCTGCCCAGTTAATCCTTCTCGTGCTCGTCCCACTATACAATCTATTTTATTTTAATCTTCGGCGTCCCTTTTCTTTTGCAGCACCTCTGGCTGTCATTGCTTTTTGATTTATTGACCGCTCACTTTTAATGCTTTGTTGCATGAAGTCTCACAGCCGCTGTCTGATATGGGGTCACCTACACTACTTATTTTAAGGGACTGCAATCTCCATATGGATGTGACCTCTCGCCCTAACCGAAGCGTGCAGTGTATTACACCATTCTCTGCTGCAGAGCCGCTTACTCAGCCTGCAGAGCGTTGAAGGTCAGAGATCTGTTCAATTTCACTCTTCAGATCACTCATTAAAGGGGCGCTGAAGTCACAATGTTTCTATCGAGAGCATGTTTTAAACATTACAAGGATTCTTTTTTATTGCATTGAGTGGTCGAAAACCTGGATAATATAATTGTTTTACCAGCGCAAAGGCAGTTTTGGAAAATGTTGCAATGCTGCAATTTTTAAAGGACCGTCAAAGTGCTGTATTTATAGTATAATATCCCACAAAATCCATAGATACCAGCCCCACACTTATAAGATCCATTTAGATTGAAACAGTGCTGTCTGTGGCTAGTTCTGCTAACTCATGAGCATATGCCTAAGAGACGCCATGCATATAGTGGTATTGAATTAAACAGGGCTATATTTATAGGATAGTGTCCGACAAAATCCATAGCACAATTAGTAACCAACCCCACAATGATGAGATCCATTAAGATTGAAACAGTGTCTGTCTGAGGGTCTCCTGGTTTGTGCATAATCCATCCTGTGCTATGCTTAAAGCTGTGTAATACAGCGAGCATATGCTTAAATGAGCCATGTATATAGTTATGTTGGATTAAACAGTGGAAATGCATTGTGAACTGATTTGCATGTCCCACCCAGTTTCCCAGAGTGCAGTGCAATAACTGTAGTTCTCGGAATTCTGAGCAGGAAATATATTTTTTTACGAATTTTTGGACGTCCACATTTTTTTAAAAACTGACCAGGCTACAATACCAACAACAGTACGTCCATAACCTTCTTCTTGTGTGTGGTCACTATAAGTTGGCTTCCCAAGACAATGACAATATGAACAGGGTAGGTGGAGCTACTGGTGGTGCACTGGTGCCAAGCATTGACACCACAACTGGTTAGGGACCCTCGGCTACCATCAGTAAAGGGGGAAATGTAACTTATCATGGGAGAGGGATATACAATTACTTTTATATCAGTGGAGGGTGTTAGACAGTAAAGTGCAGTACTCCCTTATTGATCAGGCAATAGTGCTGCACTCTACTGACTAATACCCTCCATTGAAAGTCTTTCTCTTCCCTTAGTGGTCAGGTAGGAATTCTGCACTCTACTGTCCAACACCTTCCACTGATTGTCTTTTGCATCCCTTAGTGATCAGGAATGAGTGCTGGACTCTGGTATTTCTAATTCCTTAATGGTCAGACAGGACTGCTGCACTCTATTCTTTCTCATCCAGTAGTCATCAAGCAGGAATGCTGCACTATAGTTATTCTCATTCCTTAGTCATCAGGGAAAAAGTGTTGCACTCTAATCTTTCTCATTTCCTAGTGTTTAGGCAGATGTCCTGCACTCTACTCTTTTTTGCCCCTTAGTGATCAGACAGGAATTCTGCACTCTAGTCTTTATCATCCTTTAGCGGTCATGCAGGAGTGCTGCACTTTACTCTTTCTAATCCCTTAGCGGTCATGCAGGAGTGCTGCACTTTACTCTTTCTAATCTCTTAGCCGTCATGCAGGAGTGCTGCACTTTACTCTTTCTAATCTCTTAGCCGTCATGCAGGAGTGCTGCACTTTACTCTTTCTAATCCCTTAGCCGTCATGCAGGAGTGCTGCACTCTAGTCTTTCTCATTCTTTTGTCATCAGGCAAGAATGCTGCACTCTAGTCTTTCTATTCCTTAGTGATCAGGTACGAGTGCTGCACTCTAGTCTTTCTATTCCTTAGTGATCAGGCAGGAATGCTGTACTCTAGTCTTTCTATTCCTTAGTGATCAGGTACGAGTGCTGCACTCTAGTCTTTCTATTCCTTAGTGATCAGGTACGAGTGCTGCACTCTAGTCTTTCTATTCCTTAGTGATCAGGTACGAGTGCTGCACTCTAGTCTTTCTATTCCTTAGTGATCAGGCAGGAATGCTGTACTCTAGTCTTTCTATTCCTTAGTGATCAGGTACGAGTGCTGCACTCTAGTCTTTCTCATTCCATAGTGGTCATGCAGGAGTGGTGCACTCTATTGGTTGTCTTTCTCCTCCATTAGTGATCCGGAAGGAGTGCTGCACTCTAGTCTTTCTCATTCCTTAGTGGTCCTGCAGGAGTGCTGCACTCTACTGTCTACCTCCCTCCATTGATGGTCTTCCTCATTCCTTAGTGATCAGGCCAGAGTGCTACACTCTACTCTTTCTCATCCCTTAATGATCAGGTAGGAGTGCTGCACTCTACACCTTCCCCTGATAGTCTTTCTCGTTCTTTTCTGGCCAGCTGGGCACGCTTGACTCTCCTGTCTGCCCCCCCATCAACTTTCAGCGGGTGGTGCCATTTGTACTGAGCCCAGAAGGGTGACTGGTATCAGTGGGGAGTTTCCAATCATAGCTTTCAATCCTCCCCCGTGTGCAGCACTCTAATTGTAAGACGTGTGCATAGTAATTTCCTACAGTACAAATAATGTTCCAGTTACCAAAAAATCCATTAATGATAATATTCAGCAATCGGCCCCCTCATCACATGGCATCCTGCCAGCTCCCGGCTCTGCCTCCGGCTCCCTCTCATCAATGACACACCAAAGCTCCTCCAGCCTAAGGTGACACAATATGGAATCCATTAAAGAATTCTAATTTCACTAATTTAATAGACTCAGTCACAGGGTTAACCCCGACGCATGACTCACATCTCAGATCACAGGTACGCCGCAGTGTGTTATGTTTCACACATCATTCTCTATGCACCTGGATGTATATGTTTAGTTATATTAATACCCAGTAGGTGATACATTTAACTTGTTAGTGGCCCCCAAAAAACTGGATAAATATTAAAGAGCATTGCAAACTGATTCTACATTGTACTATCCATTTTGTTCTACAATCAATCCTACAACGTTGTGTCTATGCCAAGGGTGGGCAAGTTCGGTCCTGAAGGGCCACACACAGGCCGGGATTTGGGGATATTCCTCCTGATTGACTCACCTGTGCCCAGAAAGGAAATCCTCAAATCCAGGCCTGTGTGTGGCCCTCTTGATCCGAACCACCCCTGTTCTATGCTATTGTGCGGCTTTGTATGCTAATTGGTGCTTAATAAAGGTGGGGCAGGTGATATTTTGACACATTTTTGCCACTACAGAAAGAAACAGGCAGACCATGTTACTAATTAGCACAATAAAGCTATTTGTTAGTATTAATTAGATGGTCAATTGCTTGATAATCCATCAAAAAGTGCTGAATATTTTAGGCATGATTTACTTTAGAAAAAAATGGTCAGTACAGTGTTTTTATTATTATATTTAATTTATAAATATTTAATATCTATCTATCTATCTATCTATCTATATATATATATATATATATATATATATATATATATATATATATATATATATATATATATATTTTAATCCCTTAATCTGAATTCTATTAATGATCAATATCTAATTAAAAACCCAGCACATATTGTTACAAGATTACAGGGGTCCTTTAACACCAAACTGAGAAATAAACATCTGATATGCTAAGCAGTGTTAAAGGGACAGGGAAGATTCCTGGGTGTTACTCTGTATATGATATTCCTGGGTATCTATTCACTTGTATGTACTTTATTTTATTAAGAAGTGCTTATAAGCTCTGTTATTAAAATCAAACAAATAGTCCCTGCATGGATCTGCCCACTTAAGCCTATGTAGATACAGACTCTGTAGGGCTGGATGTTCAGTGTAGTTTCCTAGCCTATCAGGGACCATGTCTCAGAAGCATGTCGCAAAGAGATGGTCACTGATTGGTTAGTATGAGACACTGCACATCCAGCACTACTGAGCCTGTGTCTTCATGAGCTGCAGAAGGTAATATTTTTTTGATTTTCGACAGTAAACAGAGTTTATAAGCAGTACATAAAAGTACATAAAAGTACATAGATGCACATAGATATTATATACCTAGTAACATCTACGATCCTATCCCTTTAATATAGTTTGCCGGATGCATAAGCCATTCTCTTTATTGAGATCTATTTTGTCGGCGCCTCCAGATAATTTATTTTCAGTCTGTTGCAGATATTACTATGAGGAATTCACAGATAAACTCTCCCCGGCGCGGACTCGTGTATCATATTATCATTGTTCTTGCAATCTCATTTCATCCTCATAACTGTAAAATGATAGCAGGAGGGAGACATGGGTTATATACTCTCATATGACTCCGCATTTGGGTTAAAGGGGATTTTCAGTTGTTTCCAACTCTCCAAGACCTCATGGTAACACACCAGGGCATCTTTATGCCCACAGTTATGCTGATCCACTTGGTATTCATGGCAGAGATACTGGAGTGGGTTGCCTGTTCCTTCTCCAGTGGGCCACAGCATACAGTTACTGGTATTCCTAGGTGGTCTCCCATCCAAGTATTGACCAGGCCCAACGCTGCTCTACTTCAGGGTGGCATGACTTCTTGGTTCCCTTAGTTGGATTTGAACCCAGGTCACAGTGGTGAAAGCACTGAATCCTAACCGCTGGACCACCAGCCCTGAATCCCAACCATAAGGCTACCATTGGATCTAACTTCTCATTAAAGGGCTATTTACCTCGATGTAACTGAACTAAGGTTATACTACACTGGCCAGTTAATGCATAGCTTTCCTGTTTAAGGTGAGTCCAGCATTACATGCCTACACAGGTAGATATGGTAAGGGTTATTTTTCGCATCAGAGCACTGCCCCCTGCACTGGTTTCCATTGCTCAAATTCCAGGGAGACAAGAGAGCAGAAACCTGAATAAGAACAAAATAAACCCATTACAAGGTTGTTTCCCTTACCATTGACTTGAATGGGACACACACCCCTGCAACTGGATTGGTTGCTGTAATGCAGCTGCATGTGGGCAATCAGGAACACATGTAAACACAGATTTCATTTAATTTGATTTCTCAGTGAAAAATGCATGTGTTTCAAAAATACAGAATGTATTTCAAAATGCTTTTAGGAGATTTTTACTGTAAAGTTGTCCAAATTGTGCTGAACTTAGTGGACCTAAATTCAACACAATTCACAACTCAAAATGCTAAAAAATAAATAAATAAGAAAACCTTGTAACATATTTTGTAGCAAATGATAAAAAATGAGAACTTTTGAACACTTTTTATGAGTAGAGGAATTTTATTTTGTCTATTACACCACTTCCTGAGAGCTGGATCATGTGAGTGTGTTTAGAGAGGGATGGGAGAGGAGGAAACATGGAGAGGTTAGAGTGTCATTCCACTGGGAGTACTATTCCTATCTTGGGTGACCCTACATGGTGTAGCTTACAACTTCATCTAAGAACACAAACCCTTTCACCACAACCAGGTAGAGATCAGGAAGGGAGGGCTATCTAAATTGGCATACCACAACTGTAGTATGATAGTGGGTGGTTTGTACATGGCTTTTAGCTCAGGTTACACTGCTCCCTGCTACTACAGTGTATTTCGATCTGGCACCACCCCACTCCAGTTACAATACTTCATTCCGGTAGTGGAGACCCCCCTCAACACAACAAGGTAGCAATCCAGTGTTTAAGTGGTGCTAATAAACAGTTATGGTATCTTCCGTCTAGTTTCAGTTTTGCATTTCCCCCACTCCAGGCACAATACTTCATTCCGGTAGTGGATAGACCCTTCAATAAAACAAGGTAGCAATCCAGAATCGGAGTGTTTAAGTGGTGCTAATAAACAGTTATGGTGTCCTCCGGCTAGTTTCAGTTTTGCATTTCCCCCACTCCAGGCACAATATTTCATTCAGGACGTGGAGAGCCCCTTCACCACGACAAGGTAGAGATCCAGTACAGGAGTGTTTATACTAAGTGGTGCTAAGAAACCTTCATGGTATCCTCAGGCCAGTATAAGGAATGACGTGCAGCGAAAAATATGTGTCTGAAATTTTTTGCTAGTCTTATCAATAGCATAATTAGGTAAGAAAAAAAGTAATAAATCTAATTTTTTATAAAAAAAATAACGTTGGCCACCAACCTTAAACCAGCCCTGCTGCCAAAGTGAGTTGTGTGCGCGGAGCTGGATATTAAGGAGAAGCGGTGGCGAATATGCAGATTATTTAATTGTTGCTGTTTTAATAATTAGTATTAGTAAATAATCTTCTAATAGAAACTTTGGTTTGGTATAAAACATTTTTACATTGGCCCTTTATGTTTGGTAAAAATCGTCAAGTTCTTGATTTGAGGGGGCTTGTTGTTACCTCTAAGTACGGTTATAAATTAACACGTAGTGTTTTTAGTAAGTGATGTTAACCTAAGGTGCTGTGTGAAAGACGTCTTAGTATGTGCTATAAGTTAGATAATTTACAGTCACTTTTGATGACATTTACTTTGGTGACAATTATATTTGTATGTCATTAGCAATGAATCAATTAGTATTGGTACAATATTCCCAATAAAAATGAGTTTCCTTGATATTATATTCTACTAGCGACTTGCCCGTCAAAAAATGACGGCAATAAAATTGTAAGGCTGGAAATGCTGTTTGGCACACAATGTAAGGTTTTTGGTCATCTGAGCACCTTCGGCGCTCATTGCAAGCCCAGCGCTGAGCACCTTCGGCACTCATTGCGAACCTCTCCCCTGGTGTACTTTTGCTTCTTTGAGCACCCTCTGGGCTCATTGCGAGCCTCTCCACTTGTGTAATTTTGGTGGTGTGAGTACCTTTGGCGCTCATTGCAAGGGCCATGCTGATCGCCTTTGACGCTCATTGCGAGCCTCTCCCCCAAGTATTTTTGCTCCTCTGAGCACTCTCTGCGTTTATTGTGAGCCCTGTGCTGAATACCTTTGGCGCTCATTGCGATCCTCTACTCTGCTCTACTTTTGGTTATCTGAGCACCCTGTGCGCTGATTGTGAGCCCCGCGCTGAGCGCCTTTGTCGCTCATCACATTGCTTGCAATGAGTGCCTTCAGTGCTCATTGCGAGGTTCCCCGCTTGTGTAGTTTTGGTGGTCTGAGCACCTTTGCCAGTCATTGCAAGGGGCGTGCTGATTTCCTTTGGCGCTCATTGCGAGCCTGTCCCCTTGTGTACTTTTGGTCCTCTGAGCACCCTCGGTACTCATTGTGAGCCCCGCGCTGAATGCCTGTTTGACTCATTGCGATCCTCTCCCCTGGTCCTTTTTTTTCCTATATATATATATATATATATATATTTGTTAATGCTAATTCATGAATTAATGAAATAATAAATTCATATACTTTACCTATTTGTAATTAATATATGCAGAAAGCAATCTGCTGAAGAGCTAACAATCTGTTTTGATTTTCCTGCTGCATACAATGTACATTTGCAGTGTTGCTGACCTGAGGTGTAAGTGTCAGCAACGTGGCAAGTGTGCAGTGTAAATAGGCTGCGTGCGCGAGGGCAAACCGTTTGTTTAGCTGTGTAATTGGGCATTTTGTAATGGTAATGTTATTAGTTGTAATTTAGTGTTGTAAAATGACGGCGATTGTCTATGCATTACGCGGGTGTAGAACATTTTCCGTTGTGTGGAAACTCGGGTAATTGTGGTTAAATTGTCATGCAACCAGACTCCCAGACGTCGTGCCTGTCCCCCCTTGCTCTGAGTGTTTTTTTTTGTATTTTTGGTGTTGTTGTTGTTTTTGTATGTGCGCGGTTCAGGCGTTAAGTTCTTATTTTTTTGACCTCGTATTATGTTTTAGTGCCGCTGCTCGTAGTTTTTTGTGTAAAAGTCTTATGTGCTTTGTGGTGTTATGCGTGTTTAAGGGTCGTGTAGCCTCGTTTTTTATTTTTTTGCGTCCGCTATTTTTTTTCTCGCTTAGACGATTTTCGTGTGTGGAAGCTTGGCAAATTGTGGTTAAATTGTCGTGCAACCTGACTCCCAGACATCGTGCCTGTTCCCCCCCCCCCCGTGCTGTGAGTGTTCTTTTTCCGTATTTTTGTTAATTTTGGTGTTGTTATTGTTGTTTTTGTATGTGCGTGGTTCGGCCGTTAACTTTGTATTTTTATGACCTCTTATTTTTTTTTTCTAAGTGCCATGGGTCGTATTTTTTCTTTGGTAAGTGCCGCTTTCCTTTTTGCAAGTGTTACGGGACGTAATTTTTTCCCACGTTTTTTTTTCAAACTGCTACGGGTCTCGCATTGTGAATGGTGTAAATGAGATTTCTGTTCATGTGTAGTTCTGCGGGTCGAAGGAATGAGCGCCTATGGCGCTCATCTCCACCAGTGCAGTAAGCGCCTTAAGCGCTCCCTGCCTAAATTGTACGGGGTCGTAGGGATGAGCGCCTACTGCGCTCATCTCCACCAGCTCAGGGAGCACCTTCAGTGTTCCCTTTCTAAGTCGTACGGGGTCGTAGGGATGAGCATCAACGGCGCTCATCTCCACCAGTGCAATGAGCAACTTTGGCGTCCCTTGCCTGGCCTCAGCCATGGCCCTCGCTTCACGAGCCTGCAATTTTAACGTTACGTTACCAACGTTTTTTGGCAGGCCTGCACGGCTGAGGACTATATATGTGATACTTGGGTATGTATCTAACTGTGTCCAGTTTTGGAGATTGTATCCAAAAAGGATATTAAGGAATTAGAAACAGTTCAAAGGAGGTCACTAAAATGGTACAGGTTCTAAAAGACAGTTAGGTGTCTTACAGAAAATGATGAGCAAGAACAAAAGGTCATGATCTGAAGCTGGATGGTGGAATGGGTGAAAATACTAGATTTTCAAAGATAGTAGATACAATTTTCTCTTGAAGAGGTATGAATTGATAAAGTCAATTAAAAAAATAAAGAACACTTTTTTGTGTGGTGTGAGCTAGTTGTTTCCATAAAAATAGAAATTAAAATATATAAACTTTATTGATACTTAATAAAAAAAAACGTGCTTTTTAAAAAACGACCGATTAAGAAAACTAAGTGTATTATTACTTTGTTTTAAGACGTCACTCATTCAAGGGTTATTATATATCTTTGCAATTATTATATTTTATGGTAGTGCACAAAAAGTTCTATAATCCTCTATTATTCTATGAGCCCCTGATGGCGTGAGACGCAATGTCTCACAGAAACGTGTGTAGGGTGTGTTACAGTGACATCACTCTCAAGTATCAATACACCTTTTTTGTGGTGTGACATAGTTGTTTCCACAAAAATAGAATTTAAAATATAAAATGTATTGATACTCGAGAGTGACGTCACTGTAACGCACCCTACGCACGTTTCTGTGAGACGTTGCATCTGACGTCATCAGGGGCTCATAGAAAAATGGAGGATTATAGAACTTTTTGTGCACTACCATAACATATAATAATTGCAAAGATATATAATAACCCTTGAATGAGTGACGTCTTAAAACTAAGTAATAATACACTTAGTTTTCTTAATCGGTCCGATTTTAAAAAGCAAGATTTTTTAATTAACTATCAATAAAGTTTATATTTTAAATTCTATTTTTGTGGAAACAACTATGTCACACCACAAAAAAATGTGTTCTTTATTTTTTTAATTGACTTAATCAATTCATACTTCTTCAAGAGAAAATTGTAGCACTTAACACACCTTAGGTAAAATAAACGAGTTCTAATATTTCTAAAGGTCAATAACTCACATAGAGTAATTTCATAGTAGATAACTATCCTTCAAGTAGAAATAACAATCTTCAAGAAGTGAAGGGATCCAAAAAAGGCCAATCTAGAGCTCGAGTAAGACAGATTTTTTTTAGGTGGGTAGAACGGGAAGTCTACATCAGGGTTTTGGCTGATATCTGCAGTTGCTTGTGCCAACGACCCATTAGAACTGAGCCTGTACAGGACCAAGTCCCTCAAATAACTGGCTCAGAATTATCATCCACAGAAAGGACAAACAAATAACATGGGCCTCATTCAATTGAGGCATCGGGAGATCAGGGCTTCAGAAATGGAGGCCGTAACTTATTTTGCTATTCAACTGGTATATTTTTGAGGCCTCCAGTTCATTGCGATGGTTAACATCGAAAGTTAATACCCCTCCAGGCCTTTGGTCTTTCATGGCCACAAGAGTTCCGAACACTAAAATCGCAAAACGCTATTCAATTGCTCCAATTCCCCCTCGCTAACCACCCCGCCAAGGCCGCAAATGGCAAAAGTTGAACCACAAGTTACGGGTTCCAAGGAGGACTTGCAAAGGGCTTAAAGACGTGTCCGGAGCACTTTAAATGCAAATAAAAATTCAATACTACACTGTAATTGACGGGGAACACAACCTAAGACATTAGAATTAATTGCACAACAGTCTCAAGCCAGTAAATATGTAATATAAAATTAAATTTTTTAACGTGTCATTTTTGTTGTTATATCAATCTCGCGAATCACTTATACATATCAGGCCACCCACATGTACTATTACATTGGCTTCATTCATATTTAATAATTTGTGATTTGCGGGTTTGAGGTTCTGATCGCATATCGGACCCCAAATCGCTAGTTGATTGACATGTTACCTCCATGTTTTACTGATGTAATGTTGACCGGCTTTGTTTCTACTGGATTTCTGTATCGTGAGTTATGGGTTTGCTTAATTGATCATGTTCAGGCCTGGAAATGCTACATACAATGGCATGTTTTACAATGTGCACTATCGGGCCAGGACTTGCGGCTTGGCCAGTTGAATAGCACCATAAGTCACGGACGCTGCGGGCCCACAGCAGGCCCGCAGACATACGGCCTACATCTCCTAACTTGTAGCCACCAAATTGAATGAGGCTCCAGATATCTATCTTCTCAACCATAGAGCAACTAAATGTAAACTACAAGAGTATGTGTGTATATATATATATATATATATATATATATATACTGTACATGGAGAGAGCAGTTGACAGTATTGTTATGATGATCTGCGCATCTGACAATCCCAGTCTGATTTTTTTCACTTAATCAGGCAGTTTGTCTGCCTCCTTCCCTATGGTGGCCAATGCTCTCAAACTCTTGACCATTCAGACAAAAAAAATCAGTATAGCATCCTAATACATATCTAACAAGGGGTTAAGATAACAGCTCTGCTAGCCCATGAACATTTAAGTTCAAGTATGTTATGAATTTATTTTCTTGAAATACTGATTTTATTGCTAATCAGTTACTAAATAAACAAATTAAAACAAATAGTATGATACCTAAATTGGTCTTTAAATAACATGAGGCATAAATCCATTTAAATTTTTTGAATGGGCTTTTAAATTGAATTATTTATTTATTAAGGGGTAGACATTGTACTGAATTCACATTTTAACATATTGTACAGTAATAAGGTAGCTGTGAAACAGTAAATAAATGGAACTATATCTCTAGAGAAAAAGAGAAAATATGTTGAATAAATTCATTATATTTTGCTGCATTGCTTGAAATAGGTCATGTTAGGATGATTTATAGAAGATGAATTTCAGCATTTATTGTCAAAGCCCTAGCACAAAACTATCATGTTTATAGTAGTCTGTGGTATGTTGCACACACAGTTCTTTATAATGTCAGGACACTTATAACTATGTGATGTGGAATCTGTGGGGTTGAAGTCACAAGGCCACATTGGTCTCTCGTTGACAAATCATTCTGTATTGCTGGTTACTCTGAAGAGATACTAAGCACAGAATAACAGAGGATTCTGGGTAGGTTACTATAGGAAAACAATCCTATAAAACATGCAACTGTGAGATGCAATTTACTTTAGGGGCTCTTTAGGTGTGTTTTTTTTATAACAAACTTAGGTAATTAATTTTATCCTCAATATTATTGTGATATCAAATTTTAACTTTTAAGAAGTCCTCAAATTAAAAGTCTTTCATCTTCTGGACCTCCCCCTTTCTTCCTAGACTCTTACTGCCAAATTGCACAGTTATGACCTAAGGGGTAAGGTAGTGATGGAGCTAGAGAATAGAGAAATTTTTGGGGGTGCAACCCCCCTCCCTTTCAGGGGGTTTGTACCAACTCTCTCAGTGCCCTTCCCTAAGATCCTTTTTCATAGCAGCACCTTTCCCCAAGACTTTTTACTATATCTGCTGTCCTCCCAAGACCACTTTCCATACCTTTCCAGCTTCAGGACACTCCACTTTCCAATGACATCCAATATGGGGTGGGGGAGCCTGGTTCGGCACTTGGTCATCACACAAAATGTCATGGCAAAGAAAGATCCATGCTATAAAAATGAACACACTTCCCAAGCTTTTATACCTCTTTTGCACAATACCAGCCACGATTAACACAAAAGACATACAAAGGCAATCTCCCACTTTGTCTGCGACCACAAAAAGCTGAGAATGAATAAAACCACCATTATGGCCCCTAAAAGTAAAAGGGGCCTAGCCATACCTGACTTAGTAGAATACTTTAAAGCTTCCAGACGGACGAAACTGTCCAAGTGGTTCATTAAAGAATACCCACCTGTGTGGGTAGACATTGAAAATTGCATCTTTAAGGAACAGAATCTCATAACTAGCCAGCTGCTTTGGCTAAGCCTGCACCATAAAATCGACCGTTCCCTTCTTCCTAGCAGTAAGGCTCATTCCCTAACCCTAGGAGGAAGTGTCTACTAGAGACAGGATCATGGCTCACTCCTTTATGGTTACCCCTAAGAGATACTTTAATTAACAGAATTTCCCAGCTAGCATGGTAGATAGATAAAAAAAAATGACATATTAAGTGTAAATTAGCACTGGTCCCCCTCGACTTTTAGTGAACAGAACCTCCTATCCCTTAAAGAATGGCTCAATCTAGCACAAATTAATTCAAATCTATCCAACATACTAAAAAATAACAACTCGGCCAGCAAAACCCCATTTGAAAAATGCTGCATATAGAACTCAAATGGTAATAAAAACATTTCCATCATCTACAATTACCTGTTAGATCAGGCCACACCACCTAAGCTTCACCACCAGTCCTCATGGGAAACAGAACTTAACATCACATTAGATAACTTGCAATGGAGTAAAATCCATAAAAAATGCAACAAACTCTTCCCATAACATAATGTTGAGAGAGAATTCCTACAAACCCATCATGAGGTGGTACCTAACCCCTGCTAGACTAAAGCTCTCATATCCTTCTCTAGATGGCAACTGTTTTAGAGGTTGTAATTCCACCGGTACACTAAGGCACATACTATGCAACTGCCCTAAAATAGCCCACATCTGTTCAGAAACCTATGACACCCTAGAGAAGCTATGGGGACACAGAATACCTCAAAAACCAGAGGAAGCCTAATTAGGTCTACCTATCACCGGCCTTACCAAAGAGGCTCAACTTCTCTCAAACCAAATCTGTTTAGCAGTCAGGGACACTTATCGCTAAAACATGGAAGACATACATTGGGGAAGTACTGAAAAAAACTTTAAATACATACATTCAATGAGCTTAATATCTGCCAAACTAGATGACAACTATAAAAAGTGGGAACTGCGAAATGGATGGTAACATTAAAAAAAAAAGTTATCCCCCACCCTCTTTTCCTTTTTTTCTCTATTCAATCTTTTTTTTCTTTTCTTTTAACTTGTACTGGCATAATATGACAACCCCCCACTTTCAAGCCTTGCAATGAGTGTCACAACCTACTATGATGATGGGATCTAGAGTATCCTAGTACTCTAGAGTATCCTAGTTGGTACAAAGGCATAAGTCCCAGCTTGCTTTGGTAGTGTACCTGGGAGCACCTTGGTAGGGAGTCAGACGAGCTCCTCTACAAGCATATGCCTCTGGGTCAATAATACATATTTAGTCAAAGTATGAAAATTAAGAACAACTTTATTTTGGAAACACACAGTATTTTAACAACTCACAAAACCAGTACCGGGAGTGGCTACCCCCTAGTCCAACCCTCATCTTCCTCTTGGCCAATGGGGTAGTCTCCAGAGTAACTTGATTACCTCTGGCCAATGGACTAGAGGTAAGCTCTGTGAACTTCCAGACCCCTCCCATGGGCCGCCCACTAGGTGTGGCTACCTAATTTACTTGGTCTCTGGCTCTCTTGGTGCACCTGTACTATGACCCTGATATTGGGCTGAAGACCCCATGGGGTTAAGGTGCCTCAATGTCTGTACAGATCCCTCTGTTCTGACCTTGCTATCACTTCAAGTGTTTACTTTAGGTGATAGCTGGAAGGCAGATGAGTGATCTACTCAGGTTACTATCTGTATCAGACCCAATATGGATGACTGCACACAACATGGCTCCCACATTACAATACAATATATTTACAGATAATACCACTACAACATTTTATAATCCACAGCTTCTCTCCCTTTCCCACATGTTATGAGTTGAGGCAGTACTTCCCACGTCAGTCCACTTAATGCGTTATGACGACTTTATTAGTGGTGACGTGGTAAACTGCCTCTTCTCTGAATGCATAACAATAACAGTGGGACTCTGCCCTGAATATATAACATTATAACAGTGGCTCTGGGAGCCCAAAACCTTCAATAATATGTGTCAGATAACAGTTTCAAATCCAAGATGGCCCCTGGCTGATTCATGACAATGAGCACCTACAGTGCTCATCGCGAACCCCGCAATGTTTGGGCCTCACAATAAGCTCCATCGGTTCTCATTGCGAACCTCTCCCCTCTCTACTTTATGAGCCTTGCAATGAGTGCTTATTGCAGACGCCGTCTAACCCACCACTTTCGTGCCTCTCACTGAGCGCCTTCGGTGCTGATCGCGTGCCCAGCTTCTTCGGCGCTCCTTGCGAGCCTCTGCTCACTCTTTGACCCCTGTCTCTGTTTCCCCCTTTCCCTTCTATGTGTCCCCCACTCTCCCTGCCCTGTGTTTTCCCCCCTCTTATTTTCTTTTCCCCCTCTCTCACCCCTGTGTCTCTTTCTGCTCTCTGCCCCTGTTTAAGTCTTGCTTTGTTCGTGATGAGCGCCTTTGCTTCTTATTTTCCAAGTCTTGTGTGATTCGCATTGATCATCTAAGTGTTACTTGCCTCAGTCTTGTTTTGAGCCTTTTTTCAATCGATGAAAAATGGCTATTAAGCCTTAAATTTGCTTGTCGCAAGTTATTTTTTTTAAAATTAATTATCATTTTCTGTCGGTTTTCCGATTTACGTGCAAGACAACATTTCACCTGTTAAAGTCGTAATTTTGTCAAAGTCTTGCGTGGGTTGCGATCAGCGCCAAAGTGCTACGTGCAACTGCGGTGATCGCAGCCAGCGACATGGGCGCCTGCAATCTGTTTGCATCCTCCATCAGTGGAGCGTCCTCAGCCAAATAACAATCCTGGCAGGACAGCTGACACTTAGAGGGACCCTGAAAGGCCACCATTTCTTTCCCAAAGTTGTACTTACCACGCAATGCGCTCCCTGCGCAAGCGCTTACTGCGCATGCATAACCCCATAACTTTTAACATGGCGTGACGGACAAACTCGCAAAACGACAACTATTTTATGTGATATATAGAGCATCCTATGTGCAACCAATCTAGGCCTCTTTTAAGAGGGACTCTCAAGCAACCAGAAACTACATTTATCTGGCATTTACCAATCCTCATGGGTGCCGGATAACTGAGAGTCTATTATACATACAAATATATTTAAATATATATAAACATATGCTATCTTTACATAGCAGGGATGTAGGCCGGCTTGGAAAGAGAGTTGGGAGCATGGCAGTGGGCTGGTCTCAATAGATGAACTTTCAGAGAGTAGGAAGCATGGTTGTAGGCCTGCCTAAATAGATGAGCTTTCAGAGAATAGGGAGCATGGTTGTAGACCTGCCTGAATAGATGAGCTTTCAGAGAATAGCAAACATGGCTGTAGTCTTGCCTGAGTAGCAGGGCTGTTTAAAGATGGAACAGAGAGGGCACTTTAGTGAGGGGCTACCCTAGAGGGGGGACATACTGGCAGGCTTATATATTACATGTTGAGATTCCTGCCATCAGGGTAGGAAGAAGCAGAGTTGAGACTGAGAGAAAGTAGCAGGTATAAGAGAGAGTGACACAGAAACCTGAGCAATATCAGAGGGACAGCCAACAGGCAGCAGGTAAATAAATATGCGGTTGTGTATAGGTGGGTGTTTTGGGGGTCCTGTATATTTGGGGGTTCCAAAGTCCAAATGAAGCAGCTTTTCATGAGCTGGTGAGTGACTGGTGTAGTGTGTGATCAGTGGACCAATAGTGAGAAGTACAGGTGTCCCAGTCTGCTGTATATTATTATTGGTATTATTATTATTATTATCCTTTATTTATAGAAATTCAACATATTCAGGAGAGCTAATTACAGGGGATACAGTAAGTACATAGGACAAAAGTACTGGTACAGATGGAATAAGTAGTCCTGCTGTCATAAGAGCTTACAATCTAAGTGGGTTAAGGGTATTAGAGACAAAAGGAAAGGGGTTACTTGCTGGTGGTCCAATGAGACCTCAGGAACAAAGTAAGTGAGGTGGTCACTGTCTTGTTTGAATTCCTCATGTTAGGGAATGGAACAAGTTGGAGGCTTCTCTGAATGATGGGTTGTCAAAGAGTGGGGTTGGGGGGCTGTCATTGTGGGGTAGAGAACTTCACGAGAAACCTCTTGGAGATGGGAGTGTGAGGAGGTGATGACAGGAGAAGAGAGATGTATATTGTAGGTAGAGCAGAGGTGACGATTAGGGGAGTATCTGGAGATTAGATCTGATATGTAGTATGGTGGGATGTTGTTGAGGGCTTTGTAGGGGAGTATCAGGATTTTGCACTTACTCTAGTGGGCATAGGAAGCCAGTAGTGGGACTGTCAGAGTGGGCAGAAGATGAGAGACAACTAGTTAGAAATATGAGCCTAGCAGAGGCATTTAAGATGGATTGGAGTGTGAAGAGTCTAGTAGGGGGAAGGCTGGTTAAGAGTGAGTTCCCTTAGTCAACATGGGAAGTAATCAGTACATTTATTAGGAATCTGTTTTTTTCTTGGAGATTATAGCCTTTATATCTCTATTACCAATATGACTAGCAATGTGTTTTTATCAATATATTAATTAAACCACATCCTGCATATATATGTAAGATCAATGTGAAACAGTAAATAAATGTAACTATCCCTAGAGAGAAAGAGAAAATATGTTAAATAAATGTATTATATTGTGCTGCGTTGCTTGAAATACAGTAGGTCATGTTGGGATAATTTATAGAAGAGACATTTCAGCATTTATTGTCAAAGCCCTAGCACAAAACTATCATTTTTATTGTAGGCTGTGGTATGTGGCACACTCAGTTCTTTATAATATATTAAGGACAAGTATAACTATAACATGAAATCTGTGGGGTTGAAGTCACAAGGCCACATCAGTCTATTGACAAAGTAATTATGTATTGCGCTGATTCTCTATTGCTGGTACTCTAAAGAGTTAATGAGCATAATAATATTACTATAGCATAAGAGGATTCTGGATAGGTTACTATGTGAAAACATGTCTGAGATCTGACTTACTAAAAGGGGATCTTTAGGCATTTTTTTGTTATAACTAGGTTATGTTATTATATTTATCCTCCTTGTCATAATTGTGATATAAAATGTAGACTTTGCCTACTACTAAGAAGCCCCTAGGGTAACAGCTTCTCAACTTCTGAACCTTTCTTCCTGTTCTCTCAGTGCTGGCTGCCATATTTATGATACAAGGGGTCAAGGGGCTTTAAACTGTTCTGCTAACAAGCACACAGTGACATTATGTCTGTCTAAGCAGCATGAGACACTGCTACTGTGAAGCCTATCCCCCGTGGGTGTGGTGTTAGGTCACCACTGTTCAAGATGGCAGCTCACATTGGAAAATCAGAAAACCTGATAAATCATTACTCTGAGTATCTCTTTGAAGGTGTAAAAGCGTAAAACTTACATAACAGTTATATTGAAGAGGATTACATTAATTAAATTGTCTAGTTAATAGTCTAGATAAAGATGTGTTCAAGACAAACAAATGGAGTTGCTCTACTGTGGTCTGGAAAAGTAGCAAAATCCATGGAAATAAAACATTTACTGTGTTTGATAGGGGAGATTGTTTCGTGGACATTAGGGAGCATGGCTGTAGGCTTGCCTGAATAGATAAGCTTTCACAGAATTGGTACCCTAGTCATAGGCCTGCCTGAATAGATGAGCGTTCAGAGAATAGGGACCATGGTCGTAGGCCTACCTGAATGGATGTGCTTTCAGAAAAAAAGGAGCATTGCTTTAGGCTTGCCTGAATAGAGGAGCTTTTAGAAAATAGGGAGCATGGTTGTAAGCCTGGCTGAGTAGATGAGCTTTCAGAAGAATACAGAGCATAGTCGTGGGTCTGTCTGAATAGATGAGCTTTCAAATAGTAGGAAGCATGGTGGTAGGTCTGTCTGAATAGATGAGCTTTCAGAGAATAGGAAGGATGGCTGTAGGCTTGCCTGAATAGAAGAGCTTTCATTGAGTATTATGTTGTTTGGGCCAGGGTGAATAGTGAAAAGTGGGGGCTGCATGAGATAAGAATGCAGATGAGAGCGTGAGGAGGTGATGACAGGAGAAGAGATATGTATGTTGTACTTTGAGCAGAGAGGACAATAAGTGGAGTATCTGGAGATTAGATCCGATATGTAGCATGGTTGGGTGTTGTTGAGTGCTTTGTAGGTGAATGTCAGGATTTTTAACTTAATTGTAGAGGTTATGGGAAACCGGTGAAGGGATTGGCAGAGTGGACAGTAGATAAGTGACAACTGCTTACATATATACGCCTAGCAGAGACATTTAAGGATTGGAGTGAGGAGAATCTAGTAGGGGGAAGGTTGGTAAGGAGTGAGTTCCCTTAGTCAATGTGGGAAATGATCAGTTAATGAATTAGGAATTTGGGTGTTTCTTGGAGATTTTTAGCCTTCATATCTCATATTACAAGAAGACTAGCCATGTGCATTTATAAATATATTAGTTAAAACATGTCCATAGTAAATTGAAAAGTTTATTACTCAATACTCGAAAAACGGCATCATTACAGTGACCCTTTTCAACCATAATTTCTGTGTGGTGTGAAATACCTTTATTTTGTTCAGTAAGTTGTTGGAAATCTCCACCCCCTGTGTCTGTGTCCCCCACTTCTCCCACTGAGCGATAACAAAGCACACAAACAAACAGAGTAAACAAGGCTGTGTGAGTGGCATCGACAAGCGAAGCGCGCGGCGGGATGTCGCTGACTTGAGACCAGCAGATGATCATTTTGCAGAAAGCAAAGCATTAGAGAAGCAAAATTAGTTACTAGCAAGGCATGAAACAGCTTAAATACCACATTAACAATGTATATTTCTGCCATATGAATGCAGCGCCGCAACATAAATCACATCAAAAGCGCACACATTATTTACTTGTTCCTGCTGAAAAAATCATGTCAAATGTCATTAATATTTCATGCGTTTAGCGCAGATTCTGAAGCAAAGTGATGTTTAGACAGATCTGGGCTGTAAAATATGACATTGAAGATGTTTTGATACTTGTCAAGCAAGTTTCCTAATTACTTAATACATATATATATATATTTATTTTAATTTATTTGTTTATCACATATATATATATATATATATATATATATATGTGCGCGGATTTTTTTTACTTGCTTTAGACATTCAAATGTGAATACAGATGTACTTTTTATTTACTATATATATATATATATATATATATATATATATATATATATATATATATATATATTGTAAAAGTAAATCGATATACAGGATATTATATATAGTAGCATACAGGAAATGTCCATGTCCCGTCCCTTTAACATAAGAAGTGGACAGGATAGAAACCGTGTTGTTTAGTGAATATGACCCTAGTCAAAGATCCAACTTTTCACACACCTCTCTCTTTTGATCAGGACACCATCAGGTAAAGCAGGGGACGTGTGAGGTTGTTGCGATCCATCGATGCTGCAATAAAAACCGTATCGAAGAGAGGTCGCAAACCGTTAAATGCTCCTGCTTCCCCGGACAGGTAGCCGGGACCACCCGGGCACAGCCCTCCTGTGTGGAAGGTAAGTGGCCAAGAAATGCTGATATATTTAATATATTTACTAAATACATAGGGCCTCATTCTATTATCGGCCGTAAATCGGCCGTAAGGCTGCGATTCCTTGCGGGGGTTCAGTTAACTCGCGATTCTATTATACGGCCCGCAAGGATCTCATCTTACGGCCGGCCGTATATCTTGGAACCGGCCGTAAGCTCTGAAATATAAAAACGCAAAAATAAATTCAAGCCTGCACTGTAAAGCTCTGTAAATGCTAGGGATCATATTGGGGGACATGAGGATTAAAAGGAACCCACTCTCAAGCTTGCACATCAGCCCAATTAACTGTTTATTTTCCGGCTGCGGCGTGGGTGTGTCTGAGGTGCTCCAAGCCCTATGGACTTTTTACATGTATATTTTACGTATATTAAAAAATATATATTTTACGGATTTAAGTATAGGGTAATTATGTGCTATTTTTGCTAACACCGGATATCACTTTATAGACTCCGCAAAGTGCAAGATGGCTTTGTTTGGGCTATTTTATGTGCTTAATTGGTGCTAGCGGGACCTGTTTGCTGCAAGTAAGCTGCGGCTCGTTTTTAGCCTTGCAGACAGGGTTCCCGGAGCAATAGAATCGCAACCAGGCTTTTCTTACGGCCGATTTCCTTGCGGCCGTTTTAGATCAAAGGCTTTCCTCCGGCGCGATCGGCCGCAAGAGATAACAAGGCGCCGGCCGCAAGCCTGCCGGAGTCCCCGGCCGGAGGGGAATAGAATAGCCGGAAAGCTTGCGGCCGGTCCTTGCGGCCCCGCAGCGGCTGCGGCCGATAATAGAATGAGGCCCATACTGTCTATGCATCTTATACCATCTCAAAGTACCTATATAATACCACATATCCACTATAATTTATTTACAAAAGAATACAATGTGTAGATTAGGAATATTTTTTCACTGAATTTCACGTTTTCTTCTTTAATTGCTCAGTTTTAGCAGGACCCAGATTTTTAGATATGTTTTATTTATAAGCAAATGATGCATCAACATACATTTATAGTTATTTAGTTTGAATATTTACAGTAGATAATTATTGTATAGAGAACTCACCTACTGACACTTAGTATTATTTTTCTCCGCTGTTTATACGGTAGAAATCTGAATTAAATGGTAGCTTCTACACAAGATATATATATATATATATATATATATATATATACATTTATATCTATATATATATATATATATATAAAACACTCAGCTTATTCCTTTTAGACATTCTAATGTCACTATAAACATCCTACTGTATGTGTGTGTGTATATATATATATATATATATATATATTTAGATATATATATATATATATATACATACTACACTACATCTGTTGTGAGAAGAGCCAAAATGGAGACGTATATATATATATATATATATATATATATATATATATATATATATATATATATATATATAACCTTATGGATAAGGACGACCAGAGACATAGACTGATGTGCCGGATATGCAGTGTCAATAATGTCACGGTGAGTCGGATGTATATACAGTTGTGCTCAAAAGTTTGCATACCCTGGTAGAAATTGTGAAATGTTGTCATTTATTTTGCAAATATGACTGATCATGCAAAAAAGAAAAAATCATCATCATCATATGAAGCCATTTATTATCACATAGTTGTTTGGCTCCTTTTTAAATCATAATGATAACATAAATCACCCAAATGGCCCTGAAAGTTTATATACCCGTGAATGTTTGGCCTTGTTACAGACACACAAGTGACACACACAGGTTACAATGGCAATTAAAGGTTCATTTCCCACACCTGTGGCTTTTTAAATTGCATTTAGTGTCTCTGTATAAATATTAAAGTCAATGAGTTTGTTAGCTCTCACGAGGATGCACTGAGCAGTCTAGATTCTGAGCCATGGGGAGCAGAAAAGAACTGTCAAAAGACCTGGGTAACAAGGTAATGGAACTTCATAAAGATGAAAAAGGATATAAAAAGATATCCAAAGCCTTGGAAATGTCAGTACTGTGCAATCACTTATTAAGAACTGGAAAATTCGGGGATCTCTTGATACCAAGCCAAGGTTAGGTAGACCAAGAAAGATTTCAGCCTCAACTGCCAGAAGAATTGTTCGCAATACAAAGAAAAACCCCACAGGTAACCTCAGAAGAAACACAGGATGCTTTGGTAAAAGACCATGTGGTTATTTCAAGGAGCAAAATACAATGATACTTGAACCGAAATGAGCTGAATGGTCAAGATGCCAGAAAGAAGTCCATGCAAGACGACCAAAGACTTTGCATGACCTGGAAGCATTTTGCCAAGACGAATCGGCAGCTATACCACCTGCAAGAATTAAGGGCTTTATAGACAACTATTACAAAAGACTGCAGGCTGTCTAAAGTGGGCAATACACATTATTAAGAACTAGGGGTGTGTAAACTTTTGATCAGGGCCTTTTGGGTGATTTCTGTTATTATTATGATTTAAAAAGAAGGCAAACAACTATGTGATAATAAATGGCTTCATATGATCACTATCCATTGATAAAATATATTTTTTTGCACGATCAGTCATATTTTCCAAACAAATGCAAAAATGTCACAATTTCTGCCAGGGTATGCAAACGTTTGAGCACAACTGTACATATATGTCTCCATTTTGGTTCTTCCCCTACTACAGACAGCTTTCTTCCTCCTTTGTCTTCACTGTTGGCTACGTTTATGATGCAAGCCACTTCCTCCGGATTTTGGGCCCTATTCTATTGCCCAATTCGTAAATTTGTACTTAAAACTGCTTTTAATATTGCCACATATTCTATAAGCTATTTGCAATCCGATTACGAGCGAGTTGCGTCCGACTCTCTGTGACTCTATGAGCCGCAGCACGCCAGGTACATCTCTCAGTCACTGTCCCTCTGAGCTCCATCAAGTTCATGTTCATTGTTTCAGTGACCTCATCTATCTATCTCCGTCTCTGTAGCCCCCTTCTTCTTGTGCCTTCAATCTTTCTCAGCATCAGAGTCTTCTCCAGGGAATTCTACCGCCTCATGATATAGCCAAAATATTTTAGCTTCAGCCTCATGATCATACCTTCTAGTGAACAGTTTGTCTTAATTTCCTGTAGTAAGTCTAATCTGCAACTGAAAAAAGTATCAAACATATTACTAAAGTACTACTAAATAGGACTTGCAAGGGCTTTTTCAAACACTTATTATAGCTGTAACAGCAATTAAACACACAATACTGTACTTTAAAAGCATGGATAGCCATGGCAAATGCATTCAAATTAATTGTACAATAGCCTCAGACCCACTAAATATTTGTTTGTTTTAAATATTAGTAATTAGTAATATCGATCCCGGGACTCAAGGGATTAATATCTTAAAACCCACACGGACTAGAACAGATGATCTAATGCATTTTATAGAGTGCTTGATTGCGAGCCCAAATATTAAGTATTGTCACTAATTAATTATTAGCCTCTGATTGCAGGTTATGTCTAACTTCCATTTTTTACTGACGCCATGATGACGAACTAATTTACTATTGGCTGTGTCTAAGAAGTAAATTACGGGTTTGCTTAAATATTGTCAGATCATATGATCACGCCCCCTGAAAACAGACTTAAAGGCAGGGTTTACGTGTATAGGATTAAGGAGGTAAATCGCGAGCAGGAGTCAATAGAATCCATCTAAACATTTAGGGAAAAAAACACCCACAGCCAAAAGTACGGGTTTGAGGCATTTGTGAGCTTCTAATAGAATAGGACCCTTTGCCTCACTCTCTGCTGTTTCCTCCCTTCCAAAGCCCTTAGTCTTTCTCCCTGTAGGCTCCTCTCACTCTTCAGTCAGCTTTCTACCTTCCTTTTCTCTCTCTCTTGGCTGTCTCCATGTTTAGACAGCTTCCTCCCACCTTTGTCTTTTCATGTTGGCTGTTCCCATCTTCAGTCAGCTACCTCCCACCTTTGTCTCTTCATATTGGCTGCTCCCATCTTCAGTCAGCCTCCTCCCACCTTTGTCTCTTCATTTTGGCCCTTCCAATTCTTCAGGCAGCTTCCTCCCACCTTTGTCTCTTCATGTTGGCCCTTCCAATTCTTCAGGCAGCTTCCTCCCACCTTGTCTCTTCTTGTTAGCTGCTCCCATGCTTCAGTCAGCTTCCTCCCACCTTTATCTCTTCTTGTTGGCTGCTCCCATTCTTCAGGCAGCTTCCTCCCACCTTTATCTCTTCTTGTTGGCTGCTCCCATTCTTCAGGCAGCTTCCTCCCACCTTTGTCTCTCCCAGCTGGCTACTTCCATACTTCAGACAACTTCCTCCCACTTTTATCTATCTCTGTTGGCTGCTCCCATTCTTCAGACAGCTTCCTCCCACCTTTTTCTTTCTCTGTTGGATGTTCTCATGCTTCAGTCAGCTTCCTCCCATCTTTCTCTCTGTTGGCTACTCGTCTTTCTTGGATGCTCCCATGCTTCAGTCTGCTTCTTCCCATCTTTGTCTCTCTCTCTTTCTTGGAAGCTCTCATGCTTCAGTAAGCTTCCCCTCACCTTTCTTTGTTGGCTCCTCCCATGATTCAGTCAGTCTCCTCCCACATTTGTCTATGTTGGCTGCTCCGCTTCCTCCCGCCTTTGTCTCTCTCTGTTGGCTGTTCCCATTCTTCAAATCCCTTCTTCCCCCTTTGCCTTTCTCATTGCTGCTCCCTCCATTCTGAAGACATTCAGCCCTATTAAAATTTTCCTGTGTAAAGCCGTAGCCTGTAACGACTTACGGCTATTAAATTGGCCCTGTAAAGCTACCCGCAAACGACCTGCGGGTTACATCCGGAAAAACCCAACGGGAGGTTGAAATCTTAACTCCGTTGCTGCAAAGCCTTTGATCTGCCAACTGTTACAATTGAAAATCGCTATTAAATTGCTACAAATCTACTGGCGTTCAAACCCCTAATCCGTAAATGGAGCCAAAAAGCCTATGGGGACGAGAAAGGACCCGCAAGGGGGTTAAAGTCCTATCCGTAACACTGTAGATGCAAATATCAACACACTACTGTACAAATAATTAAAGGGAAAGTGATGTTAGGTATTACAATTAATAGCACAACATTCTCAAGTTTGCAAATCTGCAATACAAAATACTTTTATTATGTTTAAATTCTGTTTTATATCGACCCCAGCAATCAATGTGTTAATACATATAGGGGAACTCACATGGAGTAGAATATCATATTTACTGATTTATTAATATTGAATTATTTCTGTAATATGGGTCTGATCGTATCCTTTAACTGAAACACGTAAAGGCTTTGAGATCTAACCTCCATTTTTAAGTGACATAATGATGACGATCTAATTTGCCATTGGCTCCGTCTAAACCCGTAACTACGGGTTTGACTCATTTGATCATGTTCATGGCCGCACATGCAATGTGCGCAATAATGGTTTACGGGTTTGCATCTCCAGCCCATTGGTCGCAGCATGGCTGAATGTAATAGCTCTGTAACTCTGGCGAATTTCAAGCCTGCAGGCTTTGCGGGTGTACCAGTGCCGATACGGGCTTCAAAATGAGGAAAATTGCCATTGCTCCCTTAGTGAACCACTTTGCAGCCCTTGCTAACCTTAGTGAATGTATCCCTCTATGTTGCACTCTGATAAGGTAGCTTTAGGGAAGTGGTAGTATACTCTGCACTAAAGCTGAGCAGTCTGCAGTCTCAGCCTAGAGTTAAACCAGCAATTTTTTATATTGTTTTTAAAAAAAATATTCAATTTTTATCAATATATTGAAAGTTTGTTTGTCCAGATTTGTCACTTCTTAAAGGGACATTGAAGGTTTCTGAATTTCACTAGGAATATAATATTCCTATGTATCAGTTTACTTTTATGTACTTTATTTTAACAAGTGATTAAAAGTTCTATTTTTTCTTCCTAAAATCATTCCATTTTTACCTGTTTGGGTCTGCTCTTTGTATCTCATGCACTTCATGAATACACAAGCTGTGCAGTTAAAATTAGCCTGTCAGTGACCTCTCTCAAACTGCATGTTGCAAAAGGTTGCCACTGATTGGTTGCTATGACACAGCGCAACTCTTGTACAAGTACACTGTCTTCATGAGCTGCAGAGGCGAGAAAGCAAATCTTACAAACCCTAGAAAGAGGATCCCGCCACTTAGGAAGCAAATATATTATACACATTTATGAAAATATATGGAGGCTTCAAACACAAATCATGAAACATCTTCACGACAGATAAGAGATGAATATCTCTCGCTCTACATCTCTAATTTATTTTGTCAAAGCAAACACTTGGCACCAAATGATAGTCTGTCTCATCCCTCCGATTCACTGTGAAAACATGAGATAAATGTGACAAGTTTAACAAAATATGAAGATGTAGAAAATAGTGATTTTTATTTGTTTGCCGGAGAGATAAACATTCATTGTCCTTATATCTGAGTGTTATTTCTATTGTAACACCCGGCTCTGTTGTAAGCTTTGCTTTTGTTACATGAATTGTTTAAGCTAAAGATGAATGAATTAAAAAAAGAATAAGTCATATAATAATATATATATATATATGCTTCGTCGCTCGTTGCGAGGTTGTTGGTTGTTTGTGTGCTATGAGCATTGATTTTTTTTGCTAATGTTAATGAAATAATGAATAAAATAATACATGAATATACTTTACTTATTTTGAAGCAATATATGCAGGAAGCATTGTGCAGAAGAGCTGACAATCTGTTTTTGTTGCTGCAGCATACAATGTAGGTTTTGAGGGCTGTGGAGCTGCTGTGTAAGTGTCAGCAATGTGTGCAGTGTGTAGTGTAAATAGTGTGCGAGCCAAATCCGTTAGGGTAGCTGTGTACTTCCGCATTGTTTAAGTTAGTGTTGTAAAATGGCGCCTAATGTGCGGTACGCGTCTGTGGCTGATTTGGCGTCCTTGTTCTTGGATGGCGTCCGTCTTTTTCGGAAAATCCATAGGTGTTTGGTGGTGTTTTGAGTCTTTAGAGTCCTGTAGCCTCGTTTTAGTTTTTTTCGTAAGTCCGTAAATTACGCAAGCCCGCAGCATTAGCAACAACCCGCCTGCTCACAACTATATACAGTATGTGATATAAACACAGATGTACTATTTATTTACTGTACTACTATGGTGGTGGGCTTCTATCGCTCTTTTGCCCACCATATATTAAATGATTGTTGTGGTAAACTACATTGTCACAAAATCTACTACACAAGCTAGGCACCGGCCCCATACTAAGGGGAGGCAGTAACCTCTCCTGTGGGTAGGATTCCTGGCTTGTGTATAATCCATCCTGGTCTTTGCTTGAAATTGTGTAATACAGCAGGCATATTAAGAGGAGCCATATTCTAAATGATATTGGATTAAAGAGCGAAGCTTTTGTGAGCACATTTGCGGGTCCCTGCCCAGGTTCCCAGAATGCAGTGTAATATCTGTATTTCTTGGAATTCTGAGCAGAAAATAAGTGTTGTAACTTATTTTAGACATCAGTTAAAATAGTAACCAGGTTATATAAAAGTTCTTCAATCAATTATATTTTTTTCCGCGTGGTTTTCAATGCTCTGATGTAGAGCAGTATTGATGAATTTAATGTCCATTAACGTTTATTTTGTCTAATAAAAAAGATATCAATATGTACAGAAATATTCATATTTTACTCAAAATTGCATTTCCTTTTAAACATCTCTTGTAGGATATTTTTAGCGCTCTGCACATACAATTTGCATTTACTACAACAGCAATCTGCCGCCAGAAAAGGACAATCACCACCCAGCATTAATGAACTGAAACAGAATTGTTTTCACCACATTGTATCACATTTACTGACAATATTGCCCGTTATGTTGGTTGCTTTTGTCATCAATAAAATTTATCTGAGGTTTTGGAATAACTGAATAACTGAATACTCTTATTGTAGAATGTAGGAGATCAGTGCTGGATTTATAACTAGGCGAACATGGCAGCCGCCTGAAGGCAACTTCCTGGTACGGGCGCCTAATTTGCTTAAAAGTGCATTTAACTTTCAGGTTTTTTTTTTTTGTATTTCATGCTTAGACTCTATCTTCTAAAGTAGATGTAATGAGTAAGTTCTTTTGTGGGGGAGGAGTGGGTGTGAAGTGGCAGCAGTGCAATGTGCTGCACTATATTAAAACAAACAAGACAAGGAAGCACATTAGCAAGTTCTTTTTTTCGAGAGAGGGGGAGGAGGTGGGTGTGAAGTGGCTGGCTTGCAGGGTGCTGCACTATAGTAAAACAAACAAGACAAGGGAGCACATGGGCAAGTTATCTTTGTGGGGGAGTGAGAGGAGTTGGGTGTGAAATGGCAGCATTGCAATATGCTGCACTATAGTAAAGCAAAGAAGACAAGGGAGCACATAGACAAGTATTTTTTTGTGAGGAAGGAGATGGGTGAAATGACTGGCTTGCAGAGTGCTGCACTATAGTAAAATAACCTAGACAAGGGAACACATGGGCAAGTTTTTTTTGTTGGAGGGGGCGGGGGAGTGGGTGTCAAGTGGCAGCATTGCAATGTGCTGCACTATAGTAAAGCAAAGAAGTCAAGGAAGCACATGGGCAAGTACTTTTTGTGGACAAGGGGGAGCAGGTGGGTGTGAAGTGGCTGGCTTGCAGAGTGCTGCACTATAGTAAAATAAACTAGACAAGGGAGCACATGGGCAAATTATTTTTGAGGGGAGGAAGTGGGTGTGAAGTGACATCATAGTAGAACAAACATTTTGTCCTCACCACCCTGCTCCTCCATAATACTTCTTCTACTTCTCACTTACTGCCTGCCAAGGGGGTCTTTAAGGACTTATGTCTAGGGGCGCCAAATCCAGTTCCAAGCAGCCTGTGGGATACGGCCCACCAGATGTCAAGGAGAGCCTTTACACTAACTTAATAATATTCAAATACAATATACAATGTATATTCTATTTATTTCATTATATACATATGGGTATATATACTTTTTTTTTTAATAACCGTTTCGTATCTGGCTCTCTAGCTCAATGTCCAATATTTTTTGACCAACCTCACAAAAGGAGTCTGACAAAACTACATACAAACTACATACAAATATAATGCAGAAAATTCTTCTAAAACATTGTTTCATTTTTTTTTTCTTTTTATTTAATATATGTGTTTTTGGTTCTGTTACTGTAACCGTATCACAATCCAGAAATAGATCAGGAAAGTCACAAAAATCTATATGCCAATTAGATCTGTTTTTTGTGGGAAATAAGGTATTAGGAATATTCCTGGCTCAGTTGCTATGGGGATGGGGCCTTAAAGTTTGTAACATATAACAGAGGGTTCCAGTTCAAATGCATTTGATAGTACTGTACATTTTTGGAAATTTAAAGCAACAGTATTGCTAAATTATATAAATGAGAATTAACACCTACATATCTAACTGTTATTTTAGTTGCATTTGATACTGACCCAGTTTAAAGGGCCAGAGTAAGCCCAGAAACATAGAATTAAGTAGAAGTAAATAGAAGAGTAACCCTCTCTCTTTTACTTCAGGCAGATTGGGAGTGTCCATATGTAGCACTTTTTAAACTGTTTAATTATGCTTAAGGGACTATTGTAGCCTGGGAAGAGCTAACAACAATAGAAGCAATGTAAGCCAGGAGTATAAAATCAGTTTTAGAGAAACCCTTAATGTAACTGACTATGCTTATGCCATGGAGGAGCTTGTCTTGGACAACATATCCTCTAGTAGCTTGAAGGAGAGGGTTACTGGAGCTTACTCTTCTATTGTCAAGTGAGGCTATGTCAAGTGGAGTAGAGATCATATCCAAATCTATGGATTCTAATCATGTTAGGAAAAAATTTAAATGTCATTAATAATAATTAGAATTTTATAAATAGGATTCCTTTTTGTAAAGAGGGTCCTGCTGTCATGCTGTAAGTGGAGCCTGCCCAGCTGTGTGGGAGGCTCCGTCCCCAGCAGTGACATCATCTTTGCATATACAGTTGCGAGCACCAGCTAAACAAGATAGAGGAGGATAGCAATGAGGGAAAATGTAAGGGTCAAAATGGCAGCCTGTATACTGAAAAATATAATTGGCAAAATAAAGTAAGTAAGGCCAAAATAGATCACTAAAAAGTGTGTAATTTTGATAAAAAGCATTTGATAAAAAGCGCAACAATATTTTAATATATCAATTTAGCTGTTGCTTTGCATAAATAGTTGCAACAATAAATAGAGGAGGATATCAGTGAGGCAGAGTGTGAGGGTCAAAATAGCAGCCCCAATAATGAAACATATAAGTGGCAAAATAAGCCAAATAAGACCTAAGCATTTCACTAAAATGTTACAGAACTACAGAAGAAAACAATATAACAAGCAAACCAAGTGCTTAACACTCATATAATAGAATTAACAGAAGAAAAAAATACTTAATTGAAATAATTATAAGCAGTGCCACTATTTAAATTAAAAATAAATGTAAAAAGTAATTAGGGTAGAGAACCGTATGCCCTCAAAGGGGGACCTCCTACCCGGATGCTCAACAGGTGATGATAATCCAAAACTTACTGTTTCCCTAAAACTTTGGAGAAGAAAAAAATCTTGTAAAATACCTTAAACCTGACTATGCACCCTATCTAAAGAAAACTAAAAAAAAAGAAAAGAAAAAGCTAAAGTATTTGGCTTGAATCCACTCCTATAGGACCTATTTCATTTGTTTTTCTCTACTCTACTTTTTTAGAGTAGGGTGTATAGTCAGATTTGTGGTATTTCACACTAGGTAAAAACCCTCCAGGTAGGAGGTCCCAATTGAATGCACAGGGTTTTCTTATTTAATTTTTATTTCTTCTTCAACTTTAAGGGTATCAACACCCGTTGAACCTTCCAGATAGGAGGTCCCCTTTTATGGCATATAATTCTCAACCCCAATTTTTTTTTTTTCATGTTAATTAGCTGCCCTGTTTATAATTATTTTAATAAACATATTTTTTTTGTCAAATGTTTATAAACAATCATTTATTGTTCTGATTCAGCGATACTTTAATATATTTAGTTGCAAATGTATTAATCACCTGAACCTGTATCACTATGTATTTTACATTAATGACCAGCAGAGGGAGCTTTATTTGCATGAACATTAAAAGTTATTTTATTAAATATGATGGATTATTTTAACCCGTTTACTGCCCTTTTAATAAAATTAAGTATTTAAACCCCAAATATTTTTTTTTTAGCAATTAGGTTTAGTACATCATATTCCTGTACATAAACCTTGTAAAATCATAGCATGTAGATGAAGACTTTTGTAATGTATGCCTCGCTGCTCTGTGTTATGTTTGTATTAATGAAGCCTCCCGTAGCTTCTCAATCTGTTCCGTTATAAAACAAGGCAATTTATCTTTTTTTTTTTGGCGTCCTTTTTGTAGCAGTTTGTTAAATCATCCAGGAATAAGGTTTCAGGAAATATATTTTGGTTCATTCATGCTTTCAATCATTTTGGTCCCGTATGAAGCTGGTAATAAATATCAAAATTTATCTTAATTTTGTCAAAAAAAGACATAGAGCAAAGTAACCTAGTGAAGAAAACTGCTACTAAAAATGAATACACTCCTTAAAGGGCCAGTGTTTATTAGGAAATACTTCATATGTTTGTGACGCATAAAAAGTAAAGAGAAAATCTTAATTTTAGCTGCCATGATAGTTATACTTCCTTTTCAAAGCATGAGGGGGTGGGTACAGAGCAGAACTCGCAATTAAACTTGCAACTGCTTTCCACTGAGCATGTGCAGGGAAGTGGGAAGATGGGACATATTGAAAGCTTATCTGTATCAGCGAATGAGCAAACAAATCTCCCTCTACCCTTCTTCCACTCATGGATAGATAACATAAATGAGCAGAACACACCCACCACAGGTTCAGTAGGACTCATAAAAGACAAAAACATTAAATACTTCAGGCACAAGCAGAGTCTACAAAAATAAATAGTTTACTTAAATATTATGTTTATTCTCATGGGTTGCTAATGTGCTTATTTTGATATGTATTTCACAAACATATGAAGATTTTCCCAAACTGCAACAAACAGCTGTTAAATAGACACCTGCTCCCATGTTTTTAATCCTTCATTTCTGAAGTTGTTTTTAAAAATATTAAACTTATAGGGAAGCACCGAATACATGTAGCTTCCTCCCCTGTAAGTTCTCGGCCAATCAGAGGGGTTACAAGGAAATGACATCCTAGGATATCAGCTGTGATTGGCTTAGAAGGGAAATGTGGAAAAGGACTAGCAAGGAGGAAGCATGTATTCAGTGCTTCCTTATAGGACAAAAGCACGATAAGTGTTCTGTTTGTTTTCTAAATGATCTTTTAAATAACAAAATGTTTTTATAAAGTAAAAAAATACATAAATTGATTTAATAAATACATATATGTATTAAATAGATAAATATATGTATCTTGTATATGTAATAATTTACTGCAGTGACTCATTTTGTTGCTCTCTGTTACTATCTCAGGTGGGTAGGTCCTAGTAAACTAATTAGCTTGCTTTTGGTCCTGCTAAGAACATTTGCAGTTGTAGCTGCCATATTCCCATTGTGCAGACAAACACTTCCTGTCATCTCAGAAAGTTGATCTGCTGAAACCAAAATAGTACATTTACAGTAGCAAACGCATATAAAAGGTAATTAATGTAGAGCGTGCATTATTATTTGTTTTTCAAAAGAGTAAATTGCAACAATTGTGTAAAAGATTATTCTGTTGTTACATAGTTACATAGGGCCTCATTCAATTGCGATTTGGCCAATTGAATAGGGCTCTAAATAAGCACATAGCATATTTTTTTTAAAGAAGTTTTTAGTTAGTAAAGACCTTCCTTTTGGATAGATGCTTACTAACTAAAAACATCTTTAAAAATATATGTTATGTGCTTATTTAGAGCCTTATTCAATTGGCAACATTGCAATTGAATGAGGGCCCTAGTAATTTAGGTTGAAAAAATACATTTAGTCCATCAATTTCATGGTCATGATGAATAGAGAAAAAAAAAAGAAAGCAGAAAAAAATCTTTATTTTCTGTAGCACTGTTTACAAAGTAGAATAAAGTACAGTAGATACAAAGTAAGTTACAAAGGTTTGGATCAGTTCTAATGTAAGTAGAGATACCAGTACAGATACAGTACAATATAAATGGGTCAGCAGACAGCTTGGAGGTCCCTACTCTGTTGGAGTGATAAGGGTCCAGTAGAACCCCAAGGCAATGGGCATGGGAGTGTCAATGATGGTCTGGGAGATGGGAATGATGAGCATCCAGTAGAACCCAAAGACAACAGGCGTGGGTGGTGGGAATGATGATCGTCTGGGAGGTGAGAGTGATGATGTGCTGGGAGGAGGGGATGATGAGCATCCTGTAAAACCCCAAGACAACAGGCCTGGGGGTTGGGAGTGATGATGGCCTGGGAGATGGGAATGATGAACATCCAGTAGAACCCCAAGACAACAGGCCTGGTGGTGGGAGTGATGATGGCCTGGGAGATGGGAATGATGGGTATCCAGTAGAACCCCAAGACAACAGGCCTGGTGGTGGGAGTGATGATGGCCTGGGAGATGGGAAGGATAAACATCCAGTAGAACCCCAAGACAACAGGCCTGGGGGTGGGAGTGATGATGGCCTGGGAGATGGGAATGATGAACATCCAGTAGAACCCCAAGACAACAGGCCTGTGAGGTGGGAATGATGGTGGCCTGGGAGATGGAAATGATGGGAATCCAGTAGAACCCCAAGACAACAGGCCTGTGAGGTGGGAATGATGGTGGCCTGGGAGATGGGAATTATGGGTATCCAGTAGAACCCCAAGACAACAGGCCTGTGAGGTGGGAGTGATGATGCCATTGTCAACAGTGAGAGATATTTAAAGGTCTGCTGTAAATTAGCAAAAACTTCACATATTTGCAAAGTATGCAAGAAACCATGGGCATACAATTAATTTCATAAAAAAATCTTCATTTTACTAGACTCTGCTAGTGCATGGGAGCTGCCTTGATAATAATACTTCCTTTTGAAGGCACAAATCAGTGTTTTACGATGCAGAGCATGCTGAGCATGCATGTATACTTGGAATCTGCCTCTTCCAAACGCCACCAGTCAAGTTTTTTGATTTGGTACATAGTTCTTCTATTCTTCTAGATACTCTTGCTGGTTCATAGGAAGAAAAAACATTGATAGAAAAAAATGATAAATTAAGTCAGCCTAGAAGGGATATAACCAGAACTTTATCTCCAGTACCTGCCAGTATTACATCCTTTCAGTTTACCCTCTGCTATTTCCTCTGTCTGAACCTCTATTAAATGTTGCAATATGACCAGCAGCATATCCTGTAGAATTGACCTTACAAAGGACACAGAAAGGAAAATGTTTGTAGCCCGACAGCTAAATACAATACATAAAAGAACACAATCAGATCTGGTCTGAATCAGCAGTTTGTACGAGCAGTCAGAAAATAAAATAACAAGCACCATCTCATTTAAAGGATAAAAGCAGCCAATTTAAAGAGACACTGAAGTCCAGGGACGACTATCTTCTGTTTTTTTCCCCCTTGATTTTTACAAAATGCTTTCAATAAATTGCTCTCCTGGGAGAGTGGTTCTCAACTATATTGGTGGCCATCTGGTTTCTTCCAAGTGCTCATGGGAACCTTTGAGATCCAGAACAATTTTAACTCAATGTTGCATCTAAGACACTGAATTTTCATTTTTTTTTTGTGTCGTTCCTGACTCTCAATGACCTCTTGGACCGTAACACACCAGGACATCTTTATGTCCATGGTCAGGCTGATTCACTTGGTATTCATGTCATAGATACTGGAGTGGGTTGACAGTTCCTTCTCCAGTGGGCCGCAGCATACAGCTCCTGGTATTCGTAGGCGGTCTCCCATCCAAGTACTGACCAGTCCCAACCCTACCTGACTTTAGAGTGCTGTGACCTCTTGGTTCCCTGACTTGGAATCAAACCCAGGTCACAGCAGTAAAAGCACTGAATCCTAACCACTGGACCACCAGGGAACCCTACATTTTCCTTTAGTTTTGCACTAATCTGAATGGAGTACATATTAACTGCAAACATGTTCATTAGTTATATATAACTGTGACTTAAGAGACAACTGCTCTAGTTTATAGTCAAGCAGTCGTAGGTTATAGGGGACCCAGGGGCCACATGCGGCCCTCAGGCACTTTCCACATGGCCCCCAGTCTGTTTCTGGAGTTGGAGAATATGCACCTCTTCACAATACACAGTCCATTATATTATCTAGAACTAGCAAATAATACCAAAGTGTACTCCAAATACTTCTCCTCATTATCTATACCTCTGTTACCAATTAATTCCTTTTCTTCAGCCACTTTACCATTTTCCATTGAATAACATTAAAAAGGTTGTTTAAGGACTTAGAGGCCGTTTAAGGCTCTTCAAGTGATACAGGTTGCCATCACGGATCTAGAGTCTGCTTTCCTAAATTCACCTTTAGATCTTCCAGTAAAAAAGCCATAAAATACATGAAAATAATTATTTGCCTAATCAATCAAACATTTCCCCTTACCCTTCTGCTAGTAATGAGTATTTGCCCCTTTCCCTAATAAATTAATAGTCTCCCTTCAGTCCAGGCTACTTCTGCTGGTACTAGTGCTTCTATTTGCACAATAAGAATGTGTCAGCTACGATTGCCAATTTCTACAATATATATATATATATATATATTTATATATATATTCATTGCTATATGAAATCCTCTTGAATGAGCACTAGGGTTTATATGATGACATTTCAGTGAAAACACTCTGTCTATTTTTTATTCTCCCTTTATTGGCCCAAAACAAGTTCTCTCTCTAACACTAAAGGATTTGTTACACCACAGTATCCTCCTCTGATAGCCTCATTTATCTTGCTCCCGCTCTTGAATAGCTCACTGATGCTCTTTGCAACCTCTCTGACTTTTTCCCTTTCTTCTCTATCTTAGATTATTTTGTCCATATTTGTCTTTTTTCTTCACTTTTTCAATTGTTGAAGTATTTATTGGATAAAACAAATTAAATCTCTAAATATTACCCAAATGTGGGTCTTTAGGTTGCCAAAAGGTTCCAAATTTGCAACCATGGGCATAAAGGTATTTTTAGGTAAAATTATTAGTTTAGTAGTTTAGTTCATATCATACAGAAATCACTTTGAGAGAAATAATATTTTTTAAGATTTTATTTGCATATTGAAACTTTCCATCTTGTATGATTCAAGCACTTTCCGATAGCTTTGAGTCAGAGGGCAATTTTATACTTACAGGATAGCGTACGAAGGGAGAGTTAAGGAGGATTTGTTAAAACATTGGCATTTTACACCCACCCTCTTCTCCCACACTTCATCAGGAGCATGCAGCTTGCTACAAATATAGCAAGTCCTGTCCTGGAGAAATATAAACACACCTTCCACACATCAAAGTATTGTCAATTCATCCAGGGTCCAAAGGAGACATGCACATTTTTTTCTTAATTAGTACATCTGTCCTCTCTACCACCCTTATCACGTACTTTGAGACACAAATTAGTATATTGAGCCACCTTTTATTATAAAGCAGTCACACAATCAATGTTGAATATCTCAGGAATGGTTTACTGTAGAAAAAAAGGCTAACACAATGTATAGATGTATAGAAAGTTTTTAATGCTCCTTAAGATAATACCAGGTTTCCGTTTACTAATAGACATGAATTAAAATACAATATATATATATATATATATATATATATATATATATATATATATATATATATACAGTATATATAAAAAAATATCATACAGTGGTCGTGTTAACCAGAAAAAAATCACACTAAGTGAACTTAATCAGAGTAGATCACCACAAATGTTTAGCCAATCAAATCAATCACGGGAACCCTGTAGCTCAAATCAATCAATGAAACACACTACCCACAATAAATTCACACTACCCCTCCTTACCTCCCTTCTTACTAAGAAATCATGGGCACATGTTGATATAAATACAATGGGCTTCAGTGCTCCTTTAACAAATAAACATCCAATAGAAATATATAGGGAGCTTAGTTCATCTCCAATGCAACACAAAGCAGTTCAACAAAGTTAACTGCAGTTCAGTGATGAACAGTAGTAAAAAATACCCATTAAAGTCTACCAGTACTAATGTGAGTCCTGGTTTATACAAATTAGGCCTAATATAATATTTAACCATTGAATGTCCAGTACAAATATGACTTTGCCCTTAGAATCTTGTCTATTAAAACATTTTATGTATGTTACAAATTCTTGATCTTTTTCTTTTTTGCATTTTCTTGCTACAGTAAATTGGTCTCAAATTCTATTGTTATGTAAATCCAGGAGACCTATACCTCCTGCTCATTTCAGTGTAAAATTCTCAGGGAATTATAATCAAATCTTCACAATGGCAGAATTCATGAGCAGAACAGATTGAATTGACCTCCAACTGTTAATAACATGAATAATTCTCCAAACAGATGTTATTTGCTCTGCTACTGTTATCCATTCAGGATTTAAAATACTTTATATACTTTGAATATCACATAAGGCAATTAATTTATGGTATACATTATGTATATTGGAAATATGGAGCACATATGTTCATTGGCAAGGTCAGAAAACAATAAATACCTTGTTATACATACAAGTAGAAGGATATATTTTCAAAAGGATTGAAAGATATGATTGAATTTTTGATAGAACTTTTCAAAATATATATGTATAGACATTTATCAGGAAGTGCTAAACTACCATTTACTGTAAGAACTTTGCAGGGCTGCTCAGGAGAGCAGGACCAGGTGCAGTGCACCATGAGCACCTGCAAAACCCAGCCCTGCCATTAAGCTATACATATTAATGAGACTTTCTAGCCAATTTAGTTTTTGATTTTACCCCTGCCATGTAGGTGTGATAACAGCTGTAAAACCTTGCAGCTTATTTGAGAAAGAACAGGAAGAAAGAGGAAGTCTCCAGAATCCGGGAGCTTTTTATATAACTAGTTACTATATATATGTATGTGTATATATATATATATATATATATATATATATATATATAGTAAATAAATAGTACTTTTGTGTTTGCATTTTGTATTTTGTGTCTGGAAGATGGATAGTTAGCCCCTCAAGTGAAGGCCAGGAACCCCTGTCAGATCTGCCCCTGAGAGGTGCCTCAATGTCTGTAAAGACCCCTTTGTTCTGACCGTTATCACTCAAGTGTGTTTATCTGGGTGATAACCTGGGAGACCAGATGGTTGACCTCCTTATGTGTTGCAGCATGTACAGAGATGGCTACCCCCAGTACAATATGGCTGCTACTGTAATCCAGTCCCTCCTGGTAAGCACAACTAGTGGCCAACTTGAATTATGACAATAACGACCCCAAACACACCTCCAAGATTAACACTGCCTTGCTAAAGAGGCTGAAGGTAAAGGTGATGGACTGGCCAAGCATGTCACTAGACCTAAATCCTACTGAACATCTCTTGGGCAACCTTAAATGGAAGGTGGGGGGAGTGCAAGGTCTCTAACATCTCCCAGCGCCGTGATGTCATTATGGAGGAGTGGAAGAGGACTCCAGTGGCAACCTGGGAAGCTCTGGTGACTTCCATGCTCATGAGGGTTAAGGCAGTGCTGGAAAATAATGGTGGTCAAATTAAATATTGGCACTTTGGGGCCAATTTGGACATTTCCACTTAGGGGTGTACTCACTTTTGTTGCCAACAGTTTAGACATTAATGGCTGTGTGTTGAGTTATTTTGAGGGGACGGCACATTTACACTGTTATACAGGCTGTACACTTACTACTTTACATTGTAGCAGAGGGTCATTTCTTCAGTGTTGTCACATGAAAAGATATAATGAGATATTTACAAAAATGTGAGGGGTGTGCTCACTTTTGTGAGATACTGTATATATCTGTATGTGTATGTGTGTGTATATATATATATATATATATATATATATATATATATATATATATATATAATACCTAAAGATTCCCCTCTCATGAACTCTTTCCTTATAAGTTTTGTCTTTTAAACTACATACTATTTTAGTCACCCCCCATTTGAATTCTCTAATTTGTTGTTATCCTTCAGGAGATATATATATATATATATATATATATATATATATATATATATGTATATATATATATATATATATATATTTAAATAAAACAAATAGTAAATTTGTATTCACATTTGAATGTCTAAAACAAGTTAAAAATCGTGTTTCATGCCCAGAATTCCAAGAAATACAGTTATTACACTGCATTATGGTAACCTTGACAAGGACATGCAAATGTGTCCACAAAGGCATCGCTCTTGCAATCCATAACCATATCAAACATTGCTTCCCTTAAGCATATGCCTGCTGTATCAAACAGCTTATATACACACATATATATATATACTAGCAACTTGCCCGTCAAAAATGACGGCAATAAAATTTGAAGCCTGGCAATGGTGTTTGCCACAAATTGCAAGCCTCTCCCCCTCTACTTAACTGGCCTTGCGATGAGCGCCTTTGGCGCTCATTGCGAGCCTCTCCCCCTCTACCTTTTCCCCCCTCTACTTGATGGCAGGCGCTCATTGCGAGCCTCTCCCCCATGTGTCTCTTCCCCCCTCTCCACCCCTGTATCTCTTCCCCCCCTCTCCCTCCCATGTGTCCCCTTTCCCCTCTCTCCCTCCCGTGTCTCTTCAACCCCTCTCCCCCTCCCCTGTGTCTCTTCCCTCCCTCCCGTTTCTTTTCCCTTCTCTTCCTCCCTGTGTCTCTTCCCCCATTTCCCTTTCCTGTGTCTCTTCCACCCCTCTACCTACCCTGTTCCTTTTCCCCCCTCTCCCTCCCCTGTCTCTTCCACCCCTCTCCCTTCCCTCTTCCACCCTGCTCTCCCTTCCCTTGTCTCTTCTACCCTGCTTTCCCTCCCCTGTCTCTTCCACTCCACTTTTCTCATCTCTCTGTCCCTCCTTCCTGTCTGTCTCTCTGTCCCTCCTTCCTGTCTCTCACTCTCTCTCTATCCCTCCCTCCTGACTGTCTCTCTGTCCCTCCTTCCTGTCTGTCTCTCTCTCTCTGTCCCTCCCTCCTGACTGTCTCTCTGTCCCTCCTTCCTGTCTGTCTCTCTCTCTCTGTCCTTCCTTCCTGCCTGTCTCTCTCTCTGTCCCTCCTTCCTGTCTGTCTCTCTCTCTGCCCCTCCTTCCTGTCTGTCTCTCTCTGTGTCTCTCCTGTCTCTCTGTGTCTGTGTCTCTCCTGTCTCTCTCTCTCATGTCTCTCTGTGTCTGTGTCCCTCCTGTCTCTCGCTCTGTCCCTCCTGTCTCTCTCTGTCTGTGTCCCTCTTGTCTCTCTCTGTCTGTGTCCCTCCTGTCTCTCTCTGTCTGTGTCCCTCCTCTCTCTCTCTGTGTCCCTCCTGTCTCTCTGTGTCTGTGTCCCACCTCTCTCTCTGTCTGTGTCCCTCCTCTCTCTCTGTGTCTGTGTCCCTCCTCTCTCTCTGTGTCCCTCCTGTCTCTCTTTCTGTGTTACTCCTGTCACTCTCTCTCTGTGTCCCTCTTGTCTCTGTGTCCCTCCTGTCTCTCTGTGTCTGTGTCCCACCTCTCTCTCTGTCTGTGTCCCTCCTCTCTCTCTGTGTCTGTGTCCCTCCTCTCTCTCTGTGTCTGTGTCCCTCCTGTCTCTCTTTCTGTGTTACTCCTGTCACTCTCTCTCTGTGTCCCTCTTGTCTCTGTGTCCCTCCTGTCTCTCTGTGTCTGTGTCCCACCTCTCTCTCTGTCTGTGTCCCTCCTCTCTCTCTGTGTCTGTGTCCCTCCTCTCTCTCTGTGTCTGTGTCCCTCCTGTCTCTCTTTCTGTGTTACTCCTGTCACTCTCTCTCTGTGTCCCTCTTGTCTCTGTGTCCCTCCTGTCTCTCTGTGTCTGTGTCCCTCCTGTCTCTCTTTCTGTGTTACTCCTGTCACTCTCTCTCTGTGTCCCTCTTGTCTCTGTGTCCCTCCTGTCTCTCTGTGTCTGTGTCCCACCTCTCTCTCTGTCTGTGTCCCTCCTCTCTCTCTGTGTCTGTGTCCCTCCTCTCTCTCTGTGTCTGTGTCCCTCCTGTCTCTCTTTCTGTGTTACTCCTGTCACTCTCTCTCTCTGTGTCCCTCTTGTCTCTGTGTCCCTCCTGTCTCTCTGTGTCTGTGTCCCTCCTGTCACTCTCTCTGTGTTACTCCTGTCACCCTCTCTCTGTCTGTGTCCCTCCTGTCTCTCTGTCTGTGTCCCTCCTGTCTCTCTGTCCCCCTTGTCTCTCTTTCCCTCCAGGCTGTCTCTCTCACCTCAGTCCCCAACAAGTCTGCCGGTCCCTCCCCAGGGAGGAGTTGACAGCTGCAGGGGGGAGGAGTTGAGAGCAGCTGGGGGGAGATGTTGAGAGCAGCCAGGGGAGGAGTTAAGCGCAACAGGAGAGGAGTTAAGACCGGCAGGGGAGGAGTTAAGAGCGGCGGGGGAGGAGTTAAGAGCGGTGGGGGAGGAGTTAAGAGCGGCAGGGGAGGAGTTAAGAGCGGCGAGCGAGCAGGAGGAGTTGTGAGTTGTGCGAGCCCGCAAGCGTGAGCAACGGCTCAAGCAGGCTCGTATGCTCACAACTATATATGTGATATCCCTAATTTGTTGTTATCCCTTCAGAGATAGGGGCCAAAAATGAATAATCAGTCGATCCAGTCTATCTTCGCACAAGCAATCTTTCAGTGTAGGAGTCTTCTGTATATGTAAAGAGAAAATAACTTTCAGTTTTCTTAAGAAAATTATAATTGCAGTTTGTCAGCCATACTGGTGGTAAGCCATTAATTTCATACATTTTGTCATGTCTTTAAACTAGTAATTATTTGGTGTAACAACATGATGGGTCTTGTAATTTTCCACTGTGCGCCAGAGATGCCTGACTGCTCTCGCTAGCGGTGGAGTGATTCCTAATATTTAAATAACTCGGTAATTACAGTGGTTTTACCTTCCTCTTCACAGAAAGCTATTCTGGAAAAAAAAAATATTTGTCATGAACTTTGATATTTTAAACAGGTTTACTGAATTACCAAATAATTCTCTTTTGGTTTTTGTGTTTCTTGTAGCATCTATTGTCATTCAAAAATGGTGGTGTCAAATGAACCCCTGTATGGAAGGAGAAGAATGTAAGGTTTTGCCCGACCTGACAGGCTGGTCATGCAGCAGTGGAAACAAAGTCAAAACAACCAAGGTAAATATGGAATGACCCAGTGGAGGAGCTACTATCGGTGCAGGTGGTGCAATGCATGGCGCCCTCCTTTCTCAAGCCCTCCATTGTAGTGACTCACCCAGAAATATGCAAATCTACTCCAAACTGAGAGCAATTATTTATGGCTCACAGATAGTAGATTAATGTGGTTGTAATGTCTTCCATTATACTAAGGTTTCGTTTTTGGATATTTTATAACAACAAATGCTTTCTTGCCCTTATACTTGTTCTTTTTGTGCTGATAAATAAATATATCTCAAATGATATGACCCTAAATTACCTACTTTAAGGCTGATGTTACTTTTTCTAAATTCAGCAGCAAATAACTACTATGGACTACATCAAATGAATACTGGTAAATAAGTTTAAAACAGTCATTAGGTCTTATTAGCAATTTCTCCACAGGCACTGAAATTAGTACCAATAGACTTTAATAGGTGTGTTATCTGGCTTCACAATAGTACCAACAGCCTCTAATAGTTGTCTTATCTGGCTTTACATATGTACCAAAAGCCTATAATAGGTGTCTTATAACGGGGGTCTTATCTTCACATTAGTACCAATAGCCTCTAATGGGTATCTTATCTGGCTTCACATTAGTATCAATAGCCTCAAACAGGTGTTTTATCCCTTGCTGTTAATCATTTTGATTTATCCAAATCTCAAAGCATTTGCTACTCTAAAAATCTATTAATACATTCTTGAACTGCAGTAAACCTCTTGAACTGCTGGTGTTGCCAAGGAGGTCGGATTCCTCTACCAGCTGCTCACTTCATTTTGAGCCATTACCTGGTTTACTACTTTGACCACCTATATGTTAATCTGAAGAAATGTACCTGAAAATAGGTAGAATGTGTTAAGATCACCATATGTGCTCTGCACCATCAGGTAAAGGGTGGAAAAGCATGTGAAAAGTGCTTTCTTTTTTCCAATTGCTGTTACATTTTTATGAGATTTTTAAATTAGTAGTGCTAATTCTGCTGCCTCTAACATTCCCCTCATTGAAGGAATACTCAGCTCTATATTAGATATATTGTTCTTTTTCACCCCGAGCAGTGAGTAAATGCAAGTAACTGTGAAATGCATTTTTTAATTAGTACATTTTATATTGATTACAAGGCAAAACAAAAATATAACTTTAAAAAGGTGGTACTAGACAAATATTGGAGTTGTAATGTTTTTTTAAATAAATAAATAAATAAAGAAAAAAAATATTAATGTAGAAAAAGACTATTCAAACCCACAACCTACAGATTTTAAAAAAGTTGCTTTTACCCACTGCACAATGTCTCTGTATAATTAGTAATGAGTATAAAAGTCCATTAGCATTAACTAAAAATAACAATACAATACTTAAATTTTAAAAAAAAGACTGTGTTTCTTTTTGTGTTACTCGCTAAAAACATCTATCTATTATCATGTTTTACTTTTGAAAGAATCATATAGAAAATATAACAACACACACACTTTTTTTTAATCAATTTACCTTAAGCCTTTTTATATAGGTCTAACTTTAACCCATAATTGACAAAAACAACTAATTGTAGCAGAGAAGCATTTATTGTTTAGTACATATACACACAGGTTGCCTGGTGGTCCAGTGTTTAGGATTTGGTGCGTTCTCCCCTGTAACCTGGGTTTTGGTTCCAGTCAGGGAACCAAGAGCTCACACCACCCTGAAGCCAAGCAGGGCTGGGGTTGGTCAGTACTAGTATGAGAGACCACCTAGGAATACCAGAAGCTGTATGCTGTTACCCACTAGAGAAGGAACTGGCTTCCCACTCCAGTATCTCTACCATGAAAACCAAGTGTCTCAGCATGACCATGGACATAAATATGTCCTGGTGTGTTATGGTCCATAAGGTCCCACTACAAATGAACATACTACTTTGTGTCTCCAAGGCTGTTAACAGGGGGAGACATTGTGATTTTGTAGGGCCCCATCCTGGAAAGGGGGCCCATGCTAGCAGGAATTGTTATTAGCAATGCAAGCTGTAACTCACAAATCTTTGAAATATTTTATTTAAAAAAAAGGATATATCACTACTATAAATTTATTTAGTTTAAAGGTTATGGGGATGGGGGAAATGAGTGTGCGCCTAGCTATTACATTGTTGCCAGAATGTATCAGCGCAGTTTAGTTAACATGGGCCACTGATTCATGAAAGCCTTCCCTGTGATGCGTCTTAGTCTGTCCCAATATATTGGAAGCTTTAAAAAAAAAAATCTACTTTTCATTTTCAAGAGGATGTTTTAAACCAACATCTGAAACACATTTTCCTTAAGGCAACTCTCATTTCTGTAATATATTTATTGTATCCTTTTCATTATAGAAGCACACAATTGTACTTAGACTTTCACTTTGCATGAATATAATGCAAAATATTTGATACGACAAGTAAAATATGCCTAAACTCTGCTGTCTACTCCTTATCCTCTAGTATCGCGCATCACATTTATGAGTAAAGACACAGGCGAATCTACATGAGCAAAAGAAATAGCTTAATGCATAATAAGTATCCAAATATATATTCAGAGAAACCATCGCTGCCTGCAGTTTGCAGAAAATGGAGGAAAAGTGCATAGTGTATTGGAATGACTGTTAAAAGGGACTGTGCTTTGTTTTATGCAGCAAAAAGCATTTTAACTAGAGGAATCAGTGTACTAAAACAAAATCAAATACCACAAAGAAGCCAGTTTCAAATGTGTGCTCCATCTGCCAGTTCTGCTTTAGTCAGATAATTATCCTAGGGTAAATGTCAGAATCTTTTCTGATACTCGTCTTTGATTGGCTGCAAACTGGGATTGTAAAGGAGAACTGGCAAGAAGTGGATGAAGTAATGCTGGAGGTGCTTTACATATGTCTTTGTTTTTGCTTTGGGACACACCTTTCTCTAATTTTAGATGTTTTTAGCTTTTTTCCCAATAGATGATCTTTACAGAGTTCCTTTTGAAATTAATTAGTAATGAAGAAGTAATTAATCATCTCGGATTGGCAGCAAACTGGCACTGTAAAGGAGAACTGGCAAGACGTGGAGGAAACATTGGTGGAGATGCTTTACATATTTTTTAAATGTGTTTATTTTTTCTTTGGTAGACAACGCTCTCCAATTTTAGATGTTTTTTTCCCTATATTAATTGTAACGGTAACGATTCCAGGAGGTTTTATTAAATATGTAATGTTTTTTATGAACTACAGGAATGGACATTTATGTGGGAACTACAATTCAATGCTGAATAATAATAATAATAATAATAATAATAATAATAATAATAAAGACAAATAGACATATAAAGCACCAAAATCCAAATGCAGAATAAATATTTATTGGTAATTTAGAGACAGTAACAGAAGAGGAAATGGACTTGGGACGTATGATATGGGATGTTCTACAAGTAGGAAAACAATGCCACAAGAAAATTCAGTAAGATGTTCGGTTGTATTGGGAGAGGCATTAGCAGTAGAAAAGAGAGGTCCAGTACTAATACTGACATCCCTAGTAACATCTCCCCTAGCATACAGAGTCTAGTTCTAGAGAATGTATCTCTAAAAGGATATTAATAAATTAGAGACAATTCAAAGGAGCACTCAAAAGGTGTAGGGCGTAATCTCAACTTGTTTGATCTGAGATTGGCTGGCCACCTTCCAGTGCTCATTGGGACCAACTCTGAGATTTGGAACATTGCTAATAATGCAGATACCTTCATTAGTAATGTATCTATAGATATAGCCATGGCTAATGGTAGTGGTATGTTTGAAATGTCAGGCCCTCCTCCCTTTTCTTTGTTGATGAGGACCAGACAATAAGGTCTTAGAGACCAGCTCAGGGACCAGATGATAAGGTGTCAGGGACCAGAAAATAAGGTCTTAGGAACAGGGATGAACACATAAGGTATTAGCAACCAGCAGATAAGGTCTCAGGGACCAAGAGATTAGGTATGAGGGACCAGTAGATAAGGTCTTGGGTAGCAACAGGTAAGGTCTAAGGATTAGTAAATACGTCTCAAGGACCAGCAAATGTTTTAGGGACTGACAAATAAGGTCTGAGGGACCAACAGACAAGGTGTTAGGGACAGCCTCCAGTCATATAACTGGCTGTTGAAAACCATTGGTCTAAATGCAGAACTTATCAGGAAAGACGTCATGACCTTAATTGGTTGAAATTACATACAAAGAGTTTTTATGTTTGCTTTACTATGTAGATAACTTTGCTGTTTTAGATTCTTTTGCTCATTTAATGGGGGAGTGTCCCTTTAAAAAATCACGCTACACAGTTTCATTAATCCTTTATCAGTATTATTACAAAACTAAAGCGATAACTTTTGTTTATAATTATTTAATCTACAATACTTTTATAGGACTGGAGTGTTATTTATTTTCTTGTTTACACATTACACAACCAATGTTCCTTGAACGTCCACTTGAAAGCTAGACCAAATAAATGTCTATAGGTGGAGACAAGCAAGCCCACATTAATAGCCGGGCAAAACGTTCAGATTACATTTCAGATTTATGTATTCATTGTAATAATATCAGTAAATTCTAGATCTATTTGACTGTTAAAATTGCTTTCTGTAGCCCTTCTAATATTAATATATTTATATTCCTTTGCAGGTAACTCGGTAGCATTGATGTGACATAGCAGCTCTATGTTGGAATTTGTTATTGTCCAGTTGGCATATTTTGGACTTACTTTTTATAGACAGCGTGGAAAACGATTAGCAAACGATTTTATCAGATTTTTTTTTTAAATTCTGAATTTCCAGGAGCATAAAGGACAAATTGAACCTGATGCCATTTATGAAACTCCTGAAATGCAATGACTGACCAAATGGATGGATATATTTTAGACTATTGCCGCCATATGTCTGGTAAAACCAACAGACATTGTGGATTATGGAATTAAGTTGGTCCAATAGAGGTGAACAACGATACTAGACTTGGTTGTCCACTGTCTCCTCAACAAATGGCAATGGAATAATATACTGCAATACAGACATTACAAACTGCTCTAATACCAAATGGACTTATATAAAAGACTGTTTTTTTGATTGTGATGGGTAAGTGCGATCCAATAGATTTTAGATTATTTTGCAATGATTCAAAATAATCCATTTGTATTGTTTTTAGATTCTGACTTGGTAGCCACTTACAGGACAACTGTGGTCATTCTTTTTCTAGGTGGTCTTTTAAATAAATAATCTTGATACTGGCAAAATGTCTTTAGAAAGCAAAAAGTAAATAAAAAATCAATTTTTAATTAACTTTTATATGCAAATATTCTTTTATGTAGGATTCCATTTTTTTCTCATCTGATTCTGTTTGCTTCTTGACCATGGAAAATAAATGACATAAATTGAAGAAAATGAACCTTAAATTAATAAACAGGCAGAATCACCTTTATCTTATATGTAAATTTATATGTTTAACGGTAAACAAAATATTATTAATTGTGTTTTACATTTAAACCAATGGGAACAAAACAATTGGGATTTAAGTAATCCATATGGCTCACTGCTCCTCTGTTTCCTGTAAGATTGGATAGAGTTTGTTATCCTTACTATAAGTTTTCAATACTATAGATAAAGTAAATGATTGCAATATTTTATAATATTTAATATATGATTTTTAAATGCATGCTAGACATGTTTGGCGTACTGTGGCCTTTCACAGTCATTTTATTTATTATTATTGTCATTTTTGCATTCTAAAAACATTTTGCCTGTTATTAAATTTAATATATTTTAAATATAGCCCCACAGAAGTAATTTAATCTGATTATTAGATTTTTTTTAACCATCAAATTCAATTATTGTGAAATATTTTTCTTAAATTGACTCTGCCACCCCCAAAACCAAGATCATGAAAAATGGCTATATATTGAATTAGTGATTTCCTCCAAAATCGAATGATTACTGAGAAATTCAGTATTGTTTGTACTCAGTAATCCGAATTAGCAGTTTTGATGTGCTAATTAGAACCACAGTCTGCTCGTCTGTCTATCTGCCAAAATAATATCCCCCAATATTATCGTGCAGTTAGATTACCCCACACTTTGGATCATAAATTAGCATATTGAGATGCACATTTGCATAAAGGCGCTGCAAAAACAATACTAAATTTAGGGTGACAGTGTCCCTTTAAGCATGTCCCCTTGTGTTTAGGACAGAAGACACAATATTAAGTAGTTTTAGTCGAACAATATATCAGTGCTATTGTTCATGATTAAATTCACTGACAAATATTAGTAGTAAAACACTTCTAAATAGTAAAATAAAAGAGAAACCTTCCATTATCTGGTTTTATTTCATTAATGTATTTTATTCTGTAGCTCATTGTACATTTACCTGTTTTTAAAGAGTATTTTTTACAGTGTGGATAGAAAAAAACATTAACATCAATCAATGTAATTGGCTTTCATGGAGAGATTCAAACACCTTTAAAATGAAAATTTTATGTTCTTGTTTTCAATAAAAATGTGTGTTTTTCCTGATCTTATGAGATACTCACTTTGCTACATTTTATCTGTGTAATAATAAGAAAATGACTTTACACCAAGGAAAATATGTGTCTGGAGATAGGAGATCTCATAGAAAATGTTATGTATATGTGTGTGAGAGAAGCAGATGTGGATGAGAGAAAAAGAGAGGGATGATAGAGGGAGAGAGATATGGAGAGAAGCCGAATGAGAGACAGAAAGAGAGAGGGATGGATGGAGAAGGAGAGAGATGGAGAGAAAGAGAGAGAAACAAATTAGAATGGGAGACATAAAGAGAGGGATGATAGGGAGAAAGGAGGAGAGAAATATGAAGAGAAAGAGAGAGATGGAAAGATTGAGAGAGAGAAACAAAGTAGGATGGGACAGAGAAAGAGAGATGGTGAGAGAGGGAGAGCAAAAAAGCAGGGGATGAGAAAGTGGGAATGAGAGAAAGGGAGAGAGAAATACATATGATGAAGAAAGGAAGAGAGCGAGAAATTGAGATAGAGAAAGGGGAGAGTGAAAGACAAAGGAAGAGAGAAAGAGGAAGTAAGATAGGATGAGTCTAGGGAGAGAAAGGAAAAGAGAAAGAGGGAAAGGAGAGAGAAACAAATGATGATGAGTAAAAGAGAGAGGAAGTGGGAGATGGAGAAAGAGAGAGAGGATAGAGAAACAAATGAGGATTGAGAGAGAAAATGAATACATAGAAAGAAGGAAGAGAGAAACAAATGAGGATAAGAGAATGAAAGGGAGAGTGATGGAGAGAAAGGGAGATGGAAAGAGATTAAAGAGAAAGAGAGAGAGGGGGGAAGGAGCGAGAGAGAGGGAGAGAGAGAGAGAGATGAGAGAGAGAGGGAGTGAAAGAAAAAGTAAAAGAGAGAGAAAGGAAGAGAAAAAAGAGCATAAGAGAAAGGGAGAGAGAAACATGATAATGGGAGAAAGAAAGGGAGAGATGTAGAAAGAGAGATAGAAACAAATGAGGATGTGAGAGAGAAATAGTGAGGAGAGAGTAAAAGAAACAAAGAAGGGTGGAATAGAGAAAAGGAGAGAGAAAATTTGAGTGAGAAAGAGAGAAATTATGCAAGAAAAAAGGGGAAAAGAAAGATATATAAAAAGAAAAAGAGAAAGGAAAAGAAAATCAAAAAGAGAGAGAAAGAAAAACAAAGAGAAAAATAGAAAGATGGAAGAATCGAAAGAAAGAAAGAGAGAAGAAAGAAAGAGGTATTAGAGTAGTTTCTAAATAATGCTACAGAAAATGCTGTCTCTTTTTAAATGCACAGTAATAATTATAATAATAATATTAATAAAAATAAAGCAAGAGGAAACAAAGAGATAAAAAAAAGAGAAAGGAGGGAAGAATTAGGGAAATATAGAAAGAGAAAAAAGGCAAAGAGAAAATGAAAAACAGAAAGGTAGAAGGATGGAGGGAAAGAAAGAGAAATAAGAAATGGCAAAAGGTAGAAAGTGAATGTGATAAGAGACTGTAAGAGAGAGAAAGAAATGGAAAAGAGTGAGAGAAAAAGAGAGAAGGAAAAATAGAAAGATAAAGAGAAGAAAGAAATATGGAAGGGAAGAGTGAAAGAAAAAGAAAGAGAGTGTGGAATAGAGCATGTGAGAAAGAGAGAGAGCAACAGAGATATAAAGGAACGAGAGAAAAAAAGAGAAAGAGAGACAGGGAAAATAGAAGAGTGAGAGATAAAGGAGGAATGAAATATGGAAAGAGAGATGGGAGAGAAAAAAGAAAATGAAAAATAGTGTGAGAGAGAGATTGAAAGACAGAGATGAACAGAATGAGAGAAAAAAGATAGACAGAGAAAAGTTAGAAAGGAGGAGAGAGTGAGAGAGAGAGGAAGAGTGAAACATATGAGAAAGAGTGTGTGAGGTCTTCCCATGGTTTTTGTTCATTTGTATTTGTGTTTTATTTTTATTTAAAAAAAATAAACAAACAACTTTAATCTCGTCTAAAATTAGCAACTGAATAAGAATAAGAAGCAATTTCCCAGGAATATTCTGTTATTAGGATAATGAGATTTCCTCAATAAAGAGGGTGTAAATGTTATTGTAATTATCTCGCGGCGCTCACACACCTCCATAAAAAAATCCTCTCAGTTTTATTCCGTATTATCTGATTTGTTTTAATGGCTCGTTTCAACCATTAAACTTTTTTTGGCAAAAGTAAAAACATAATCTATACAACAACATTAGTAGCTGTGTTTTTTTAGACAAATGTTATTTTTGAAGACTCTATTTGTGTATAGACGGTTTCATATGGTTCGACTGAACTACTTTCTGATAGCTTGGAGCCTGAGGGGATGTTCTTATCTACTGAACAATAGAAGGAGTGTGGGGAAGGAGTGGGAGGGAGAGGGATAGGAGATTTGTTAAATCAATGGAGCTCTTGGTATTTGACACCTACTCGTTCTCTTACACATGATCAAAAGAAGGCAGTGGCAAGTATAACTCCAAGTTCTGCTCCAGCAGAAAAGTAAACACCCCTCTCATATATACACCGAAATATCATGGATGCCTCAAGGAACTAGCTGAGACATAATCATTTATTCTGTTCTGAAATCTAGTTTTATTACATATATATATATATATATATATATATATATATATATATATATATATATTTATTTATATTTATTTAGCCATTCTCAATCACCACCTTGCCATGGTGAAGGGACTTGTGTACCTCATCGAAGCTTGACCTATACCATGTAAGGTCACACAAATCGAGGACCACTGGAGAGGGAACTGGCAACCCACCCCAGTATCTTTGCCATGAAAAACTTATGGCTGAGCACAACCAGACACATAATGTGCCTGGTGTGTTAAATAAATAACAACAATAACAACAACAATATATATATATATATATTTATTTATATTTATTTAATAAATAAATAGTACATATGTGTTCACAATTGTCTAAAACAGGTTATAAAACCTGCTTCCAGCTCAAAATTCTGAGAAAAACAGTTATTACACTGCATTCTGGGAAGCGGAGCAGGGACATGCAAATGTGCCCACAAATGCCTTGCTCTGCAATCCATAGCCATTATCAAACATGGCTTCCTTTAAGCTTATGCCTGCTGTATTACACAGCTTTAATGCAGAGCCAAGGTTGGATTTTACACAAGCTGAGAATCCTATCCATGTACAGCTGTTTCAAGCTTACTGGCTATCATCAGCATGGAGCGGGATCTCAGCTTGTGTTCTGGACCTTATGAGTCGGTAGTTCACCACAACAATAATTTAATATATGGTGGGCAAAAGAGCGATAGAAGCCCTCCACCGTACAGTAGTACAGTAAATAAAAAGTACATCTGTGTTCACATTTGAATGTCTAAAGCAAGTTAAAAAACCTGATTTCAGCTCAGAAATCTGAGAAAAACAGTAATAATGGGAGATTTTAATTACCCTGAAATTAACTGGATAAATGAGACCAGCAGATCATCTAAGGGGAGCAGGTTCTTGAGTACACCCAGGGATCATTATCTGGCCCAGGTTGTACAAGAGCCTACTAGAAATGAAGCTATCTTGGATTTAGTCATTACAAATAATATTTATATAGTATCAAATGTTGGAATAGGGCAACCTTTGGGAAACAGTGATCACAACACAGTCTCATTTGAGATTGAATTAAAAAAAAAAAAAAACTGTAAGGGACCAACAAAAACTCTTCATTTTAAAAAAAAAACAGATTTTAATGGTCTAAGGGCAGCAATACAAAGTATAGACTGGGACAGAGAACTGATAGGTAAAAACTCTGAACATAAATGGACAACATTTAAACCCTTACTAAATATACATACACATCAGCATATACCGTGTGGGAATAAAAGTAAAAGGAGTAAATCCCATCCAATGTGGCTTAACAATGATTTAAAGATCAAGATACAGAGTAAAAAACAGCCATTTAAATTATACAAACAAGAGGGGACAGAGACTGCTTTACAGGAATACAAGGAAATCAACAAGGCTTGCAAAAGTGCTATTAGACTGGCTAAAATAGAAAATGAAAAATTTATTGCAAAAGAGAGTAAGACTAAGCCTAAAATATTTTGTATGTATATTAATGGGAAGAAGGCGAGGAAGGAAGCTATAGGAACATTACAATGTGACACAGGTTGTCTGATAATTAGTGACCAGGAAAAGGCAGATGAGCTAAATAGGTTATTTTCTTCGGTATACACAAGGGAGGTACCAGTGGTTGGGACACTGCAACATAATGGGGCTACACTACCTTTGCCAAATAATTGGTTAACGCAGGAAGAAGTCCAATAGATATTGGAAAAAATTAATGTTAATAAAGCCCCAGGTCCTGATGGAATACATCCAAGGGTACTAAGGGAACTGGGCTCTGTAATAGCCTAACCATTATATTTAATTTTTCAAGATTCACTCAACACAGGGTCTCTATCAGATGACTGGAGAAAAGCAGAGGTGATACCTATATTTAAAAAGGGAACAAGAGCAAATCCGGGGAATTATAGACTAATGAGCCTCACTTCTGTAGTGGGAAAACTTTTAGAAGGGTTAATAAGGGATAATATACAAGAATATGTCTATTCAAACAGGATTATACAGTGCCTTGCAAAGTATTCACCCTTCTTGACTTTTTACCTATTTTGTTACATTACAGTCTTAAGTTCAATGTTTTGTTAATCTGAATTTAATATGATGGATCACAACACAATAGTCTAAGTTGGTGAAGTGAAATGAGAAAAATATATACATAAAAATATTTTTTAGAAATAGAAAACAGAAAATTGGCATGTGCGTATGTATTTGCCCCCTTTGGTATGAAGCCCATAAAAAGCTCTGGTGCAGCCAATTACCTTCAGAAGTCACATAACTAGTGAAATGATGTCCACCTGTGTGCAATCTAAGTGTCACATGATCTGTCATTACATATACACACCTTTTTTTGAAAGGCCCCAGAGGCTGCAAACCCTAAGCAAGAGGCACCACTAACCAAACACTGCCACAAAGACCAAGGAACTCCAAACAACTAAGGGACAATGTTGTTGAGAAGTACAAGTCAGGATTAGGTTATAAAAATATCCAAATCTTTCATGATCCCCAGGAGCACCATCAAATCTATCATAACCAAATGGAAAAAACATGGCACAACAAGAAACCTGCCAAGAGACGGCGCCCACCAAAACTCACGGACTGGGCAAGGAGGGCATTAATGAGAGAGGCAGCACAGAGAACTAAGGTAACCCTGGAGGAGCTGCAGAGTTCCACAGCAGAGAGTGGAGTATCTGTACATAGGACGACAATAAGCCGTACGGTCCATAGAGTTGGGCTTTATGGCAGAGTGGCCTCATTACTTTCAGTAAAAAACAAAATGGCACATTTTGAGTTTGTGAAAAGGCATGTGGGAGACTCCCAAAATGTATGGAGGAAGGTGCTCTGGTCTGACGAGACTAGAATTGGACTTTTCGGGCATCAAAGAAAATGCTATGTCTGGTGCAAACCCAACACATCACATCACCCCAAGAATAACATCCCTAGTGAAACATGGTGGTGGCAGCATCATGCTGTCGGAAAGTTTTTCAGCAGCCGGTACTAGGAAACTAGTCAGAGTTGAGAGAAAGATGGATGGTGCTAAATACAGGGATATTCTTGAGCAAAACCTGTACCACTCTGTGTGTGATTTGAGGCTAGGACAGAGGTTCACCTTCCAGCAGGACAATGACCCCAAACACACTGCTAAAGCAACACTTGAGTGGTTTAAGGGGAAACATGTAAATGTGTTGGAATGGCCTAGTCAAAGCACAGACCTCAATCCAATAGACAATCTGTGTTTAGACTTAAAGATTGCTGTTCACAAGCTCAAACCATCCAACTTGAAGGAGCTGGAGCAGTTTTGCAAGGAGGAATGGACAAAAATCCCACTGGTAAGATGTGGCCAGCTCATAGAGACTTATCCAAAGCGACTTGGAGCTGTGATTGCTGCAAAAGGTGGCTCTACAGAGTATTGACTTTAGGGGGGTGAATAGTGATGCACATTGACTTTTTCTGTTATTTTGTCCTATTTGTCATTTGCTTCAAAATAAAAAATAAAAAAAAAACATCTTCAAAGTTGTGGGCATGCTCTGTAAATTAAAGGATGCAAATCCTTAAACAATCCATGTTAATTCCAGATTGTGAGGAAACAAAACACAAAAAATGCTAAGGGGGGTGAATACTTTTGCAAGGCACTGTAAGTAGGAGTCAACATGGATTTCTGAGGGATAGTTCATGTCAAACAAACCTAATTAGTTTCTATAAGAAGGTTAGTAGGAACCTGGATCAAGGCAACTCAGTGGATGTAGTCTATTTGGATTTTGCAAAGGATGTTGATACAGTGCCACATGGGAGACAGTTGAGCAAACTAAGGGATGCAGGAATTGCTGTAAATATCTGCTCATTGATCGAGAGCTGGCTAAAAGACAGGAAGCAAAGGGTTGTTGTAAATGGAACATACTCCGATTGGACTAATGTGGTAAGTGGGGTTCTTCAGGGCTCAGTATTAGATCCCCTCATTTTAAACATATTTATTAATGACTTGGAAGTGGGATTGGCGTGTGGTGTCTCAATTTTTGCTGATGACACAAAGTTGTGCAAGGTAATTACATCAGATAATGATGTACTTTCCCTCCAAAGGGATTTGCATAAATTAGATGAATGGGCATCTAAATGGCAGATGAGATTTAATACGAATAAATGAAAAGTTATGCATCTGGGAAGGAAAAATAGCCATGCAATTTATAATCTTAATGGAGAAAATCTAGGGGTATCAGATATTGTAAGGGATTTGGGAGTGCTTGTGGACAACCACCTAGGTAACAGTGCTCAAAGCCAAGCAGCAGCTGCAACTGACAAGGGGACATCCTTTGAGATTAGAAGTTAAAAGGTTTAACCTTAGGAAAGAAAAGGGTTCTTCAAGTAAGGGTGGTTCATCTGTGGAATTCTCTACCAAAGGAGGTGGTGACAGCAGATTTGAAAGATGACTTTAAAAAAAAATTGGATATATTTTTAAATAAAAAGGGCATTAAGGGCTATCCTGGATAAATAGAGAGAGAGTATTGTTCCAGGGAATGAATCCGATTGCCAGTATCTGGGGTCAGGAAGGAATTTTATATTTTTTACCCTGTTGAGACAATTGGTAAAGTTTCCCTTTGTTTTTTTTATTTCTGTTTGCATCCTCTGGATCAATTAACAATAGATCTGCATATTGCGGATCAGAATAGATCTAAAATGCTTGAACTTGATGGACTGAAGTCTTTTTTCAACCTAAATTACTATGTAACTATGTAAATACCTCGCTCTTCAATCCATAGCCATTATCAAACATGGCTTCCTTTAAGCTTAAGCATGCTGTATTACCCAGCGTTAATGCAAAGCCAAGGCTGGATTTTACACAAGCCGCACATCCCATCCATGTACAGCTGTTTCAAGCTTACTGGCTATCATCAGCATTAGGCTCATATTGCCGATCACTGCACATTCCTAATGTTTTTCTCTCATTTCTCATGCGATCTAAGTCGTACATTTTAAGTGTTTCATTTTGATCTCTCACATGATAATATTTATTTTTTGTGCATTTTTCCACAATAAAACGAAATAATAATTTTCAGCCCACATTCTGTTTATTTTCCCTTGAAAAATATTTTAACACCAACACATGTTATTGACATTATTTTGTGGAATGCACATTGAAAGGATATTTTTAGCAAAATAAATATATATTTTTTGCTTTTATAATTGTAATGAGTAGAATGTAATGTCCTTCTAGTTTATAACTGACCTCTAAATGATAGAATAAATAACAAACATTTATGGAATATGCTGAGATTTATTGAATGGATGTTTTGTTTATTGTTTACCGTTTTCTGCTACATTTGTATCTAGTAATATTTCAAGGTAAGTCATGGCACAGGGCAGGATTTTTCATATTGGGGGCCACATACAGTAGAATATTGCTGGCTAGGGGACCCCAACACCCACAGTTGCAAGTAAACCTACAAGCCCTGCTCTGAAACTTCCTACCATGGCAGCTTCCATGCACCAGCAATTTGCTAAAATTAAGACTTTCTATGGATTACTCAACTACTAATGCTGTTTATGTTTGCATCATGTTGAAGCATTCATAATCTACAATGGTTCTTTAATATGACTCCTGGCTCTTATAACATAGTGCATTGTATTTATTGGTTGATTATATTAGCTTTCCCACAAAATCCTTAGCACAAGGTAGGTAGCCCCGCAATGATGAGATCCATTATGATTGAAACAGCTATCTGTTGGTTGGTCTTCTAACCTTAATAATCCATCCGATACTATGCTATAAAGCTGTGTAATATGAGGAGCATATATCTGTATAAAATGGTTTTGGATTAAAGAGGGAAAATGCATTGCAGACACATAGTGCTGTGTTAATCTTTGTGGAGCACCTAGGCAGTGAAATGGAGGGGCCCCTGCTAGTGAGTATTCAAGGTATGCACTGACCCATTTTTGCCTTTTCTGTACCCTTTCCTGATGTAACTGTCTGGTTCTAGGTGGTTACCTCTAGCAGCCAGTCTACAAACTGCAACAATTCTTTTTTTTTTAAACCAGATACCATTTTTTTTAAAGAAGTGGCACCCCTCACAGGGAAGCGCCCGGGGCGACTGCCTAGTTTGTCTAATGAATAATCCGACCATGCGGACACATTTGCATATCTCTGTCCAGTGAAAGAGCACAAGATTGTATGTTAAAATCATCTTTTTTGTTTTAAATTACTCTAAAGAAAGCTAAATAAATCTAATGTTTTAAGTCTGTTTACATACAAAGTGTATCCTTTCTATTTAGTAGCTGTTGCATGAGTAATAACAGAAGACTGCACCGACCAGTAAACCCATAGCTGACCTGTTTAGGTGATTCCAGCATTCTATGCTCTGTACAGATAGATTTGTTAAGGGTTAACTCTTTTTTTTTTGCTCACTCCATAGATAGATTTTACTTTGTTTGATTTCTCAGTGAAAAATGCACATATTTAAAACAATTGAAAAATCAGAGAGTGGTGGCTCAGGTATAATACATAAGTATCAAATGAAAATTGATAAATTTAGGGTGCTCCTAAGGATAGAATAAAGCGTATGGTAAAAAGAGAAAGAAAAGGCACACCTAAAAATCCTAGTCTCAGAAGAAAGAGAGTAAACTAAATAATAAAACTTAACTTTTAATGATAGTTAAAATCCACATAAAATATATAAACGTAGGTGGCAGAGAGATTACAAATATATTGAATTGTCTATTATGGTGTCTCAAAATTGTAAATTCTGCCACTATTAGGCAAACCATATAAAGTTCTAAGTGCCAATGTAGTCACAAAAGAAAGTGACTAGTATGTGAAATTAGGTGCTATATATATAAAAAGTGCCAAGTGCTATAATACATATAGTGTATAACTATATGAAGGTGAAAACTGAAAATAAATGCTATATATGGAAACCTGCAAGGTGCAGAAAAATCTATTATCCAGCTATGTGCTGATCATAAAAAGAAATACCAATATTCTTTCAAAGTGGCGAATAGGAGGAATAGCTATTGAGAGATAAATGCCTCAATGCTATGTAACTTGTCTAGTTGAATAATATCCCAAAATTAAAGCGTTGCAGCCAGGGTCTTTTTGTATATTGTACTTCCCTTGTGCTAATAAGCACTCCTGGGTGCACGTAGGAGCACCGTCTCGGGTCAATGACGTCATTTGTTTGCGTCTAGACTGCGGCGTGCCAAGCAGAGAGCTAGCGTTTCCATTTCAGGCCCATAGCTTAAAGTCCCCTCCCTGCTATCTATACTTATGCAATTTAGCTAGCTTTTTAGCACAAGGGAGGTACACTATACAAAAAGACCCTGGCTGCAACACTTTAATTTTGGGATATTATTTAACTAGACAAGTTACATAACATTGAGGCATTTATCTCTCAATAGCTATTCCTCTGTTTTTCAGTTCTATAATATCGTCATTTTGAAAGAATATTGGTATTTCTTTTTATGATCAGCACATAGCTGGATAATACATTTTTCTGCACCTTGCAGGTTTCCATATATATCATTTATTTTCAGTTTTCACCTTCATATAGTTATACACTATATGTATTATAGCACTTGGCACTTTTTATATATATAGCACCTTATTTCACATACTAGTCACTTTCTTTTGTGACTACGTTGGCACTTAGCATTTTATATGGTTTGCCTAATAGTGGCAGAATTTACAATTTTGAGATACCATAATAGACAATTCAATATATGTGTAATCTCTCTGCCATCTACATTTATATATTTTATGTGAATTTTAACTATCATTAAAAGTTAAGTTTTATTATTTAGTTTACTCTCTTTCTTATGAGACTAGGATTTTTAGGTGTGCCTTACAAAAGGATCTTTTCTTTATCTTTATATTTAAAACATTTAACACATAGTTCAACATGCTTTTAGGAGATTTTTACTGTGATGTGATCCAAATTGGGTGGATTTAAGTGGCCCTTTAATAAATTGATATATATTAAATTAGGCAGACCCTGGTACAGTGTATAAAGACCTGGTATTCACTGATAGAATATATAAAGTCCTGAGATCTCATATTTGAAATCTGATACAATGTATAAAGACCTGGAATCTCACTGATACAATGTATAACGATTTGATATCCCACAGATACAATATTTAAAGACCGGAGATCTCAATGATACAATATATAAATACCTTGCATCTCACTAATACAATATATAGAAATATGATATCTCACAGACACAGTGTATACAGATTTGAGATCACACTGATACAATGTATAGAGATCTGAGATCACACAGATACAATGTATACAGATCTGATATCTCACAGATACAATGTATACAGATCTGAGATCACACTGATACAATGTATAAACATCTGATATCTCACTGATACAATATATACAGATCTGAGATCACACTGATACAATGTATACAGATCTGAGATCACACTGATACAATGAATAAACATCGGATATCTCACAGATACAATGTATAAACGACTGAGATCTCACAGAGACAATGTATACAGGTCTGATATCACACTGATACAATGTATAAACATCTGATACCTCACAGATACAATGTATACAGATCTGAGATCACACTGATACAATGTATACAGATCTAAGGTCTCACTGATACAGTGTATACAGATCTGAGATCTCACAGAGACAATGTATACAGATCTGAGATCACACTTATACAATGTATACAGATCTGATATCTCACTGATACAATGTATACAGATCTGAGCTCACACTGATACAATGTATAAACATCTAATATCTCACATATACAATGTATACAGATCTGATATCTCACAGATACAATGAATACAGATCTGATATCTCACAGATACAATGTATACAGATCTGAGATCACACAGATACAATGTATACAGATCTGAGATCTCACTGATACAATGTATACAGATCTGATACCTCACAGATACAATGTATAAAGATCTGAGATCACACTGATACAATGTATACAGATCTGATATCTCACAGATACAATGTATACAGATCTGAGATCACACAGATACAATGTATACAGATCTGATACCTCACAGATACAATGTATAAAGATCTGAGATCACACTGATACAATGTATACAGATCTGATATCTCACAGATACAATGTATACAGATCTGAGATCACACAGATACAATGTATACAGATCTGATATCTCACAGATACAATGTATACAGATCTGAGATCACACAGATACAATGTATAAACATCTGATATCTCACAGATACAATGTATACAGATCTGAGATCTCACAGATACAATGTATAAACATCTGATATCTCACAGATACAATGTATACAGATCTGATATCTCACAGATACAATATATACACATCTGATATCTCACTGACACAATGTATAAACATCTGATATCTCACTGACACAATGTATAAATCCAGCTATCCTGTAACAACCCCACAAAATAAAAACACAACCCCCACCATCTTCAGTTCATTCTCTTGCACGTCGTGCCATAAAGGTGCCATACAGGGCGCCAGGACATCCTTCATCTAAAATGTAAATAATGCATCCAGAGTCTAGATGATGCTCTTACTCACAAGTCTAATGGCCCACCTTTGATAGCACAAAGTGCTTATCTAACCTTCCGACTTGAAAGGCTAATATGACAGATGCACTGTCAAAATATACATTTCCCCACTTTATCATGCGCGGACCTGCAGCTGCTAAGCTATGGAGTTGTAAAAGCAAACAAACATTTTAACTTACAGAATAACCTTGTCAACAGGAACTTTTAACAAAAGACTTGTGTTAATAATATATGATTTGTAACTGTACCGCGCAGGGCAGGCTACTTAACATTGATTTTTGGCTGTGAAAGATGATGAGGTAAGGTTCATTGCTCCCATGACGCTCCACACTGTTTTAATGTTTACTAATATCAATATTCATGGGGCCGTGTGCGGTAATATTAAGAATGTGTTTTCGTTGCTATTTATTCTTCAATTTCAAGAAAACAAATTAATGTGACCTATTTTGCTTTGGATAAAGACATTAAATGTAATAATACTAATAGCTAAACATGGCCTGGAAGACCTTGGCGCGTCTGATCCTTGTGATCCGATATTTAAGATTTGCTGAAGGGTCAATGACATTTGACATTGCAACACCACGTACAAATAAAGTGTGATTAATAAAAAATGTATCTGGTTTTATGCCATTGGAATGTGTTTTTGTGCTTTATTATTGAACTTCCTTATAGAAATGTGAATAGTACAGAATTAAGGATTGTAAAATGCATTAAAAATTATCTGTATATTGCACTATTTTTTTCTCTCCATGGTATATTATTCCTGAGATACAATGGCTAACTTGCAGCTCAAAATGCTAATTGTGGCTCATTCATAAGGATGGGGAGGGGAACTAACTGAATCACAACACTGGGGTCAATTTGACCAACAAAAGCAGACTGTGATTCTTAATTAATATTCTGATTTGCTTAAAATGCAGCACAAATAATATAGAATTTCTCAGAAATTATTTATTTAGGAAAAATGGCTACTTTATTATGAGCTTGATCAGGATAAAACAAAATGGTATATTCCACTGCAGCATAATTGCATATAAAAGGTAATATATAATTGTTAGCATGTCCAACTCTCTGATCTTTGAGGTTTTCTTGGCAAATTAGTTACCAGTCCCTCCTCCAGTGAACCTTGATTTGTCTGACCTCTCTACTATCACCTGCCCATCTTGGGTTGACCCTATATGGTATAGTTCATAACTTCACTGAGGTACACAAGCATCTTCACCACAACAAGGTGGCAATCCTGGGTTTTGCACATGCTCAGATTTGTTGAAATAACTGGTCATTGTTCTGAACCAAAAGCAGTTACTAGAATCATGAGCAGTGATTACAAGTAGTTACCCTCTAATACAAAGATAAAAGCAAGGCTTGGTGGCTGTCAATCATCTAGTCTCATCCCAACGCCAAGCTCTTGTTTTTATCTTTGCATTCTAGTGACTTGTAATCACTGCTCATGTCTCATCGGATTGGTTCTAGCAACTGTTTTTGGGCTGAGAACAATGGCCATTTCTTTCAACAAATCTGAGCATGAGCTACCTTCCAGGGCATAATTGACAATCATTAAACCCTAGCACAAAGATTAAAGCACAGGCTTGGTGGCAGAATCAGCAAGGTTGGTTGATAGAAAAATATTTTATACTTCAACATAAGTTTACCAATATGCAGTTTTAAATAAAATTAATTAGATAAACTAACTCGTTATCACAAGCAGTGCAATATAATTTTTTTTTTTTTTGTGTGTCACAAGACAAAGCCAATGACATCATAGCCCAGTCTGCAAAATCCATCATGTTCCTGCCCCCAGGCAGAGCCGGTCTCGGAAAAGACAGACAATTTAAAAAGTAAGAAAAAATATTAGCTTTTATTTATTTTATACTCCGTATTGTTATTATAGTCTATGGCCTTTTAATAATTAATTGAAATCAATATTTTAAGAAAATAAAATCAATATATCATTTGAAATTTAAAATTTTTAACTTCAGTGTTTGAGAAATCAGCAGAGCCTGTGTGTCACCACCACGTAATAGGTATCCAGAGGATCTGCCCTGGAGGCTGACCTATTTTTTTTTCTTACCTGGTGAGTGGAGAGTAAAATAATTACTGAAGTCGAAAACACTTAAAGGAGCATTGAACTCACTGTAACTGCTATTCATGGTGTGAAAGAGCACTAGATTATATGTTAAAATTATTAATATGTTCTAATTACAATTATAACAGCTATAAATCTCAAGTTTTAAATCATTGTTTATATATAGTCTATTCTGCCCATTAGCTGCTGCATGAGTAATTAACACATGACTGAGTCCATCGTGCTGTGTGAGGCTCTATGGCTAAAGGTGATGATTGATAGCACAGCAGGTTACACTGGACTCAAGTTACACTGCACTGACCAGTTAAAGCATAGCTGTCCTGTTTTAGGTGAGTACCAGTATTCCATGCCTGCAATGATAGATGTGGTAATGGTTACCTTTTTGTTTCTTAGGATCACTGCTCAGATCTCCTCTTACATAGAGGAATAGCTCTTCAAATGGCAGCATTTTATAATCCTTGCACTAATATTTCTATATTATCTCTACATTTTCTAGCATAAATGCCAATGGATATTTGCTTTTTCTAAATGTATTAAAATTAAAAAAAGGACCACTTTAGTTCAGTAAACATTGTAAGGCTTTAAAGTACATAACAAACTAACAATATTATCAGCTATGTAAGCCATAAGCTTAAAAGCATCTTTAAAGGAAATGTAATTGTGCACCATTTGTGTGTCAAAAGTTCAATGTAATGTTTATATAAAAATTACCCTCACTGATTTAAGAGACCCACAGAGTAACAGAGTCACCCTTCTCCCTGTACAATCTCTTGCAGGCTGCCACCTTACATATTGTATTTTGTGAGCTAAGGACATTTTTACAGTGTCATGTTGTCAGACCTCAAGCAGGAAGGGAAATGCTGTATTATAAAAACTGTAAAAATACAAAACTGATAAGATTTCCACATTTGCATAGCTCTTTTTCTATATTCTTTATCAGCAATATGTTATGATAAATGATTACATATAATAATAATGATGGGAAATCGGGTCGGTTGAGCATTTGTTCCTCCTTCTAACATATATCATGTCCCTATATGTTTGCTGCCTAAAACTGGTAGTGCATTCCCCTCCTCTATTGAATTTGATTGTCCTAACTCACCACATTCAAGATGGCAACCTGCATTAGAATATACAGGGGGAAAGTGGGAGTATCCAGAAGCTGAAACACTCTTACTCTGCAGGTCTCATGGAATAAAAGTAAATTGTATATGCCAATTTATATAATATAATATAATAGTTATATAAAACAAAACAACATATTGGGTTGAAACATAACATTATTATTTCATATACAATCAGCCCCCTCTGATACATTTCCCTCTGCATTGTAATGGCAATGTGCTCGATTTCACAGATCCCAGAGTACAGATATGTAAAATACCTCCATCCGTGAAAAAATCATTATTAGTTTACTGCAGACGTAATGTTTAAATCCCTGTGCATTTCTTATACGAGCTAATTTTTTATATTTCATTTCAGAACATTGGAATTCTAGAGTGAATTGTATCATTTTGTAATTGAAGCAGATGATTTAATTCCATGTGCTGGTGATATTGATTTTATGAATATATTTTACAATAACAATATCAGCCCATTCTATATACTAGATTGATTCATTATTTGTTAACATGGACTGCTATATCCCTCAGGGCATTGTCTACCTGCTATTACGGCTACTTTTTAAAATAGAGGTACATTGTATGAAATGCATAGCAGAATAAACACATTTTTTTGACGGATATGTCCTGTAGGATTCACTAGCTCAAAAAACAAATTAATTGCACTCTCGCTCTGTTAGATTTATCGTATTGTGTTTATTGTCAGTTTTTTCTTCTTTTGAATTTAAAAGTTTACAGTAGCAAGGTCGTCGTATAGGTCACGGAACGCAGAGGATATTGAATTTTGGGACATACTGTCCTGGAAAGCTAGTTACGCGAAGTGCATTTAGATTAGATCTTTACATTTGTCCTACTACTATGGAAAGAAAAGGTTTAAGGATTTTTATACCTTTAAATCTTGTGTGGCTCCAGTCCCAGTCACTGTCATGACCCAGAGAAGTAGGTCTCATTCCAATCCAGAATACTCCTGCCTTGTCTTCAGGAATAATACCTTGGACCATAGAGTGGGTGGGCTTCTCAGTGACCAATTTCTTATTTCTTCCTTTTTGTAGTCCTTGACTGGATTAAACTATAAACTCCCCCTCCAAACCTACACACATTTTACACATCCCTGAAGACCCACTTACTCTATCTTTCACCCATGATAGAACTTCTCTCTCCTGATGTCTCGGTTTAGACCTACTGCATCCATGATCTCGATAATGTCTCTGGTCAATCTAATTTCAGCAACGTATCAAAATGAGCTGTTATGTTTGTTCAAACCTATACAGGGCCTTGCAAAAGTATTCACCCCCTTGGTATTTTTCGTGTTTTGTTGCCTCACGACCTGGAATTAACATGGATTGTTTGAGGATTTGCATAATTTAATTTACAGAACAGGCCCACAATTTTGAAGATGTTTTTTTTTTTTTCTATTGTGAAGCAAATGACAAATAGGACAAAATAACAGAAAAAAGTCAATGTGCATAACTATTCACCTCCCTAAAGCCAATACTTTGTAGAGCCTCCTTTGCGGCAATCACAGCTCCAAGTCGCTTTGGATAAGTCTCTATGAGCTTGCCACATCTTACCACTGGGATTGTTGCCCATTCCTCCTTGCAATACTGCTCCAGCTCCTTCAAGTTGGATGGTTTGTGCTTGTGAACAGCAATCTTTAAGTCTGACTACAGATTTTCTATTGGGTTGAGGTCTGGGCTTTGACTAGGCCATTCCAACACATTTACATGTTTCCCCTTAAACCACTCAAGTGCTGCTTTAGCAGTGTGTTTGGGGTCATTGTCCTGCTGGAAGGTGAACCTCCGTCCTAGCCTCACATCACACACAGAGTGGTACAGGTTTTGCTCAAGAATATCCTTGTATTTAGCACCATCCATCTTTCCCTCAACTCTGACCAGTTTCCCAGTCCCAGCTGCTAAAAAAACATCCCCACAGCATGAAGCTGCCACCACCATGTTTCACTGTGGGGATGGTGTTCTTTGGGTGATGTGATGTGTTGGGTTTGCGCCAGACATAACATTTTCTTTGATGGCCGAAAAGTCCAATCTTAGTCTCATCAGACCAGAGCACCTTCTTCCATACATTTTTGGAGTCTCCCACATGCCTTTTCGCAAACTCAAAACGTGCCATTTTGTTTTATGCTGAAAGTAATGGCTTTCTTCTGGCAACTCTGCCATAAAGCCCAACTCTATGGAGCTTACAGCTTATTGTCGTCCTATGTACAGATACTTCAGTCTCTGCTGTGGAACTCTGCAGCTCCTCCAGGGTTACCTTAGGTCTCTGTGCTGCCTCTCTGATTAATGCCCTCCTTGCCCGGTCCGTGAGTTTTGGTGGACGGCCGTCTCTTGGCAGGTTTGCTGTTGTTCCATGTTCTTTCCATTGGGTTATGATAGATTTGATGGTTCTCCTGGGGATCATGAAAGATCTGGATATTTTTTATAACCTAATCCTGACTTGTACTTCTCAACAACATTGTCCCTTACTTGTTTGGAGAGTTCCTTGGTCTTCATGGCAGTGTTTGGTTAGTGGTGCCTCTTGCTTAGGTTTTGCAGCCTCTGGGGCCTTTCAAAAAAAGGTGTGCATATGTAATGACAGATCATGTGACACTTACATTGCACACAGGTGGACATCATTTCACTAGTTATGTGACTTCTGAAGGTAATTGGTTACACCAGAGCTTTTTATGGGCTTCATAACAAAGGGGGTGAATACATACGCACATGCCAATTTTCTGTTTTCTATTTCTAAAAAATAGTTTTATGTATATATTTTTCTCATTTCACTTCACCAACTTAGACTATTGTGTTCTGATCCAAAATTCAAATTAACAAAACATTGAACTTAAGGCTGTAAGGTAACAAAATAGGTAAGAAGTCAAGGGGGGTGAATACTTATGCAATGCACTGTATCACAACTATGATGATTACTGGAGGCACATAAGGAGGATTCAATGGTTTATTCTGGATTATCCTTTTTACCAGCACTTTGTTCCCGGCCTTGAAGGGGTGTGTTGTTTAACCTGGTGGAAGAGGTAAAGAGAGTTGATGAATTTATATACATATTCCTCCTGATTAATATGATTAATACCTATTGTAACCTTCCCCTGGGGGCTAGACTTACCACCACAACCTGGTACAGGGAAAGGTCTTCCCATTAATATTTCAAAAGGAAAAATAGTGAGGGGGAAATCTGGGATACAGGGGACATGCAAAATAGTGAGTTAGGAAGGAGTAGACAGTATGAAGAGAGGCATGAAGAGCAGCATCCTTAGCAGCGAAATCAACAAAAGTATTACCCTGAGATATAAAGGCAGAATTAGAAAAATGACCTTTACACCACGACTGCAATAGCTGAAGGTAGTTGAATGGCATCTAGCAGTTGGGAAACTAGATGAGAGTCAGATATACCATTACCATCAGCAGAAACAAAACCTCATAATTGCCAAACGTGACCAAAATTATGTACAAAACGAAAAGCATATCGGGAGTCAGTATAATTGGTGACAGTCCAATTCTAAAAAAAGCGACAAGCCTCGATAAAGGCAACTAGTTCTATGGCCTGAGCTGAAACAATGGGTAGTGAGAGAACAATAGATTGGGGTGCTTCTATCCTCATTGATGTAGCAGCAACAGTACATGCCACAATCCAAAAGGGGCGAAACCTTAGACAAAAACAAACAAACAGGGTCCTATAGCCTATAGCCAGAGCCATCTCCCTGTGCCAGGACCCCCACCACTGTGTCCTCGTCCTCTTTGACACAAAGATGAAAAGGTGATTTGTAGTACGGAGCACCTAGTGCAGGTGCTTGGCAGAGAGAGGACTTTAAGTATTTATATGCCCTGGCCATGTCTCTAGTCCAAGAAATAACATCAGGTGCTCATTGAAGAGTTGCTGTTTTGAGGATACAATCATAATGTGAACAATCTGGAATCCGCTGCTGAAAATATGTGTCAATACCTAGGATTTAGAGCAGGTCATCCTTAGTCTTGGGTTTGAGTAAACGTGTTAAAACAGAAATACGTTCTAAAGACAAAAATCTTTGAGGGAAAGGAGGAATCCCAAGTAGTGGACTGTTTGTTGACAATATTGCGTTTTACCAGGAGAGACCTTGTGTCCCGTGACAGGGAGCTGGGAGTGGAGAGAGAGCGAGTCCTCTTGGCAGGCCTCAAGGTCGGGGCTGCATAGAGGCAGAGCCTCCTGAAGGGGGGGCTATGATTGAAGGGTGGCATTGACTGTGGCAGAATAGGCCATAGGGGAGTCAAAAAAGTCTTGATGCAAGTGTGTTCAGAGGTATTGTTGACCCAGAAAGATAAAGGCAAAAAAAGGGCTACGTGATGGTGTCACAATCCAGGACTGTAAAATAAGTAGCACTCGATGGGATGGCAGGGATGAAAGAGTTAACATCCGGAATAATAGGAGCCAGGTGCTCTACAAGATTATTAAAAGTCTGGAGGTCCTAAGTCAGGTGCCAAGATTGCCAACCAGGCTTGGAGGCAGGATTAATGGAGGTGTTGTAAGGTGAAGTAGTGGGAATAATTACTCCTTTTGCTATCAAATCCTGAATAATATCCTCCACCTTGTCCTTAGACAGTGGGTATTGTTTAGCATAGACATAAGAGATGCCTGGGCTACATAGGGGGCACATTAGATATATCATGCGTCAGTGGCAGAGGTAGACCACAAATTTCAAGGAAAGTGATGCAGGGAAGAGGGCAATTGGTCTAACAAAGTAGACTGCGCTACATGGCAGGAAAGATTATTTAGCGGGATATATTTGGTAAATGTGCATAATCCTTCACCTACTAGCCATATCAACTTCTGCTGCCTGGTATTTACCAGATAAGCGGCAGTCGGGGTGAGCCATACACCTTGGATGGTCTCAGGGGTTACCTCCGATAACTGACTGGTTTTAAGAGAAAAGCATGCCAAGAGACTGCATAAGCAGGTAGAAGAGGTAGCATTAGTATTAGACACCGCTTTACATAAGACATCAGTGGAGCACGAAGAAAGGTATAGAGAGCAAGAGGTGGGGCCTCCTCATAGGCACATAAAAAAATTAAAACGAGATTCCTTAGGAGAACATAAATGGTAAGGAGAATCTCAGAGAATACCATGCGCAGTTGAGTAAGAAATTAGGTTGCAGTTTCAAAATAGAAAACTCTGTATTTCAATGTAGCCAAAATCTCTGAAATGTTAACCTCAAAATTATTAAACATAAGTAGGCTTTAAATGTAGATAAAACCTTAATTAATACATATCCAAAATAACCTGCAGCAGATAAACATAACCTACTAGGAAATATCCCGTCAAAAATGACGGGAGTAAAATTGTAAGGCTAGCAATGTTGTTTGCCACACGATGCGAGGCGCTGACTGCCTTTGGCGCTTATTGCATGGCTCGCAATGAGTGCCTTCGGTGCTCATTGTGAGCCTCTCCCCCCGTGTACTTTACAGGGCCCACGATGATCTCCTTAGACGCTTATCGCAATCCCACGATAAGCACCTTCGGCGCTCATCATGTGACTCGCAATGAGTGCCTTCGCCATGAATGTTACTGGCTTGGGTTAAGTGTTACTGGCTTGGGTTAAGTGTTACTGCTTTTGGTAAAGTGTTACTGCATTGGTGTAAATGTTACTGTTGCGGAGAAAGTGTTACTGTTTTTCCTTAAGTGTTACGGGTTTGGGGCTGTTTTTTGCGAGCTACGGCCTCATTTTCATCCTTTAGCGTTTTTTCATAAGTACTTTTTTTTCTCACTTATTTTGTGAAAAAACTGCAAATATCCCCCTAAATTAAGTTGTAACCTTAGTCACAGGCTCCCTGTGCTGTGTGTGAGTGTGTAAGTTAATTTGCCACACATTTGTTGTTTTTTTCAGCATTTTACTGTTCAGTGATTCTGCCATTAAAGTCATATTTTTGCGAGGCCCACTGTCCATATACGTGCCTGTGGTCTTCAGTCCTACAGGCCGTAATTTTGTGTCCCTTGATAAGTGCTGCCATGAGCATTTTCAGCGTGTTTCAACTGCTTGCCTTGCCTGCGGCGTTCATTGTGAGTCCTGCAATAAGCGCCTTCAGCGCTCATTGCAGCCTAAGTCCCGCGTGGTCGACAATTCACCTCGCCTTGCGAGGTTCGCAGACGCGGGCCTCGCGATAAGCGCCTGCGTCGCTCATTGCGAGCCCTGCAATAAGCACCTTCGGCACTCATTGCAGCCTAAGTCCCACGTGGTTAACGGTGCGCCTCGCTTCATGAAGCTTGCAGTTGCGGCCCTACAGGCAGCAAATGGTTCACCTCACTACACGAGGCTCGCAAAGCGTGACAAACCTGCAAACGTGACCAACGTCCTTGAACTGACAACTATATATGTGATAATAATCGTCCAGAGGTGACCAGGTTCTGGACTATATTATGTGACAGGAGACTTTTAAAGGAATATCCACCATATTTTTACGAAAAAAATTAATTAATAACTTAGTAATTGCATTCTTCAGAACTATTTTTACTAAGACAGATTGCCCTCTGATAAGTCCTGTACTACTGACAAATAAAACACTTACTCAACCATCTTTAACTTATAATTGCCTTCTTAAAATAATTATTTTTTCTGTAATCACCTAAGTACTCAAACCGGAACATTCTATAAAAAAAATAATTAAGAATAATTTAGTCATTGCATAATATGCAAAAAATAACACCTCAGGACAAAAATGAAAGAACACATAGTCTTCAGATTGAAGCCCCCATGAAAAAAGTGCATTGTGCAGCAAAATGGTCGTAAGGGAAAGAGGGCCACACTTGATGATATAATTATTTAGAGCCATGTGATGCCAAGCTAAGAAAGGAAATAATAAAGCAGTGTAAGCAGTTGCAACTTTAAGCATACTAATGTAAATTGAGTAATAATCAGAATACTCTTAAGTTCTGAGAACAGTATAGTTCATCTATTCAAAGGGTGTTTGATTACTTCAACAGACTAATTGAACTGCACAATGCTATCAATAAACAAGGAGCAGCCCAGAAAAATATATTATATAGTGAATACATTTTAAATATTGCTCTTAACAAAGAGATAGATTTGTATCTAGAACTAAAAGGTGTTAGATTCCCTTTTATGTTTAATTATTATACCCCGTGGACAGGTGAAGACAAAGTAAAACTAATTGTCTACTCACCTCTCCAGAGGGGATCCCACTTCTGACACTAAAATTGTGAGGGCAGGAAACACACTGCTAGATATACTGTAAGCCCAACTCTGAGGCGGACCTTTCCAACCACACTTCCTTACAGCACCTCTCTCATCCTGATCCGAGTAACTAGGGAGACAAAGTGACCGCAACTGAAGGTAGAATCAAAATGTTGCAACCTTGAGTTATATTCACAAGTCAACCTTCCTTTTAGCAAACAAGATTACATTCTTTCGTTCTGCACAAACAACCTTCTAGAAAATAAATACATTTCACAGAATGTTGCTAACTAAACAGTTTGCAGTTAGATTTCAACCATTTATTCAATTTAACCCCTTACATGTACAAAGGCAGATGACTGGCTTATAGAGTGAAGTTGTAATTAATTCACTGCTATTTCATTCCTCAACTGCATAATATCAGTTTAACTCCAGGCCAGGCAGTCTGTGCCAGCAGTACGTATTGACCAGGGCATGAACCTGTCACAAACTGGCCAGGTCAGTCAATGCTGATACCCAAAATGGTGGGCAATGCACCCAAAAAGGTGGGCAATTCACTAAATACTACTGTATAGGTTCTGATTGGCTGTACAAAATGAATTATTTTATGAACAATCCACATGATCATTGAGCATGCTTAGAGCAGGCAGCTGCGCTTAATATAATGACTCAGGAGCCAATCCGTATATAATGACATGAATCTCATTAACAAACAATATGAATCGTGATTGTAGGTGGATCAGAAAGGCTGACGGATAACTCAAAATGGCAAATGTCGATGTTGTTTTACTGTAGGAATCAATGTTTTTTAACCAACATTCAATGGATAAAGTGCTGGATATTACCAATAGTTTTAATTTACGCCACATTCAGTACCTGGAAACATACTATATCTTTAGTAAGTGACCAGACAACGCAACACTTTACTCCCTAATTGTCTTTGACACTGTGAAAAAGAACTGGCTCAGAAACATTGTTTTATTCCATAATTACAGCTGAATTCCCTATAAGCAATGCATCATTCAATTAAAGGCAAAGTAATTACATGAAATGAGTGGGTATAATTTGATTTTTTCTGCAGTATTTTGCTTTTGTAATTAACTTGTTGGCACAAGTGTTGTTATCTGACGATGCCCAGAAATGGGAAAATTAGTGGTGTAAGACATATAACGAGGTCCATACTAAAAGTTTTGATTACAATTAGCAAATGTGTTTACAAATGGACTTGGCTTCACAATGGTGCGTATATCACAGCTTAGTGTAATATATAGCCAGTTCAAATGCTCTTCTATACAATGAACAATAATAATATGTGTGTTTTTGAGAACTTTGAGTTGGATTTAGATCGGGAAGGGGAGTGGTGTCAATTTAAATGCACTCCAATTACTCACAAAGCCTTCTGACCTTTCCTATTCTCTCCACTGATAGCTAAACAAACACACCCTTTCTGATCAAGCTCTCAGGAAGTGATGCAATAAATCACACTTTTCTTGACTTCTGGGAATTTCTCAATTTTGTCTTCCTGCATCCCTCTCACATCTGTAGGTGCATGGCCCAGAGTGAAGGTGAAGGGCAGTTAATAGTGCTGCTTGGTTTTGCATCTTTAGATGCACTGTAGTGTAATCCCAAACCACTTTTATCAATAATGCATTGAACAGCAATCACTTAGGCTGCAGTGTATCTAAAGACTCAAGCAGCATGTCTTGCAACCCAAACTTAATAAAGAGGTGGGATTTATGCTGGAGGATAAAATGGGAAAGCCCTAAAGATGGGCGGTATTTTAAAAAGTATTTAATGCACCATTGATGAATATGTTTTGGCTTCCACAGTGCATCTAAAAATGCAATAAAAAGCAGCAGAGCTTCCTGTCTGACCTTAACTGTGAACTATGCTCATATTGAGGTGGGATTTCTACCAATGGACAATCCTTAGATGTGGATGTACCATGGATTAAGATGTCTTGACTTATTTCACAGTGCATCTAAAGATGCAACAACAAACAGCACAGCTTCCTGCCTTCCCTTCACTCTTAGTCATACTCATCTAGAGGTGGGATTTATGTTGATGGGCAAAATGTACCCTAGAGGTAGGCAGTATTTTAAAAAGTATTGGATGCACCATTGATCATGAAGTTTTGGCTTCTTCCATAGTGCATCTAACGATGCAACAACAAGCAGCATGTTATCGCACATGCCCCACACTCTCAGCCATGCACATAGAGGTGGAAGTTGTGCTGGAGGACAAAATGGACAAACCCCAGAGGTGATAGTGTTTACTATAATAGTATTGTCTGCACAATTGGATAAGGATAAGATGATTTGGCTTCTTCCACAGTGCATTTAAAGATGCAACAACAAGCAGCACAACTTGCTGCCCACCCTTTACTCTGAGCAATGCAATTGTAGAGTTGTGATTTGTACCAGAGAACAACATGGACAAACCCTAGAGGTGAGAAGAGTGTACTTTAAGTATTGGATATACCATTGATTAAGATATTTTGGCATCTTCCACAGTGCATCTAAAGATACAACATCTATCAGTCCTGCCTCTTTATTTTTGGTCCGGAGCAAACAGATGTTCAACAGAAAATTGCTGAAAAAACCTTAGAGGCTAACAATACGAATAAAATAAATAAATAAAAATAAATATATTTAGTGCCCTTACAAATACTTTGCAAACAAGATATTTTATAGTTTCAAAATTTTTCAAGCCATGTCCCTTTAAAAGTGTTATTTTACAGATGTATTCAAATTAAAAAAAACAATGCAATTCTGTTTCTCTTTAAGCTGAACATGGCATAATTTATGACTCGGGAGAAAAGCGGAGAATCTCTGACTGTGCAACCTCCGCAGGTGATTCTGGTGACCCCTCTTTAAATTAACTGCCACACACATGCCCTGGAACGCAGATGAAAAGTGACACTTTGTGTACACCATAAAACAGGTTTAAATGAAAAATATTTAAATCAAGAAAAGCCTCCAAACAAAAACATAAAATAGACGGGCCAAAACAATTCTGTTATGTTTGCGAAACGTGCGTAGGTTTGCTGGTACATGACCCAAGAAGAATTTACCTAAATTGCTTGTTTGTTGATGAGGAGCTCAGAGAGGCATGTATATAAATAAAAAAAAATGTTTTATTCATTATAGAATGATTTTTTTTTTTTGGGAGGGGGGCATAAAGTCCTTTTCATATTAAATATTTTATCTTTTTTTTTTTGCGTCGTTCAGTCATTTCCGACTTTCTGTGACCTCATGTACCATAACACACCAGAACATCTTTATGTCCATGGTCATGCTTATCCACTTGGTATTCATGGCAGAAATACTAGATTGGGTTGCCAGTTCCTTCCCCAGAGGGCCACAGCATACTCCTGGTATTCCTAGATGGTCTCCTATCCCAGTGCTGACCAGGCCCAATCCTGTTCAGCTTCAGAGTGATGTGACTTCTTGGTTCCCTGACTGGAATCAAACTCAGGTCGACAGAGGTGAAAGCACTGGATCACCAAGGAACCTGTTTTATCATTAAAGAGCCAAAATAAGTAAAAAATCAGAGAATGGTAATAACAAAAAAAATTAAAAAAATTAAAAATAAAACAAAACAAAAAATAAAGAAAAGAAAATAATAAAAGAAAAGAAAAAGAAAACTAAAAAAGAAAAAGAAAAAAGAAAAGAAAAGAAAAAAAGAAATTAAAAAAGAAAAGAAAAAAAAAGAAAATGTAATAAAAAAAAAATAAAAAAACATAAATTAAAATTAAAATTGAAACAAAAGCTAAAAATAATTCCCTAAAATTGTCAGACTGAATTTTTTTTAAAGGCCACTGTAACCCCTTTGGCTTTTTACTATTTGATGGAGGGTTGACATGCATATGGAAAAAGTTTGAGGAACCAGTCTATTTGGTGTTAATCTGATAGGAGGCCAATCAATCTTTCTTAGACTTCCTCCACAGCAAGTTTAGAGTCAATAGAATGCATTATATAACCTTATATTGGGCAGAGACATGCAATAGATAAGTTAAATATGATAACAATTATATTACCAAGTATTGTTTTTTAAGTCATTAAACAATAATTGTATTAATTATCAATGTTGATATATAGCGCCTAAGGGTTTGCACAAAAGCCCCAATACAACCTCTAGACTTCAACCGTGCAAGTGGGCACCCAGGGAACAATCATCAGTAATTAGCAATGATTCTATTTTAGCACAAAGATAAAAACAAGGGCTAAGTAGGAGGAACAGAAGATTAAGTTAACATAAATTTCTGCCATTTTAAATTAACATATTAAGAATGTTTGCTTTTTTTTGTTTTAATGCTTCACTTTTATGTGCTCTCTGGTCCTCACTTAAAGGGATATGGAAGGTTCCTGGGTGTTACTAGGTATATTATATCCCTGGGTATCTATTTACTTTTATGTACCAAGACATAAATATATTCCTGTCCATTGTTCCTTCATGGCCATATATAATAATTCTCTGATAATAAAATCAAATCCGGGGTATGTGTAAATCATTTAATCTTGTGATATATATTTTATAGGCTGCTGACCCCAATCACATAATCCGCCGCTCACGGTATAAACTCCTATCAGGACACCGATGGTTAATTCTAAAATGGCCTTTTCAGTAATTGAAACTTCAATGTGATGCTTTAAATCAATGTCTGCAAACTCAGAGTGACTGTAAAATACAATTTATTATTGTTTCTGCCACTGTTTACTGGCTGGTATAGTAGCCAAGTAAAATGAATGTTAAGCACAAATAGAAACAAATACAATTACAATTGATTATTATTAACATTTTGAATAGAAGTGTTAGATAACCAATCTTGAAAGTTGGGTATTTTGAGTATGAAACAATCATACTAATGAGTTTATCTCATGTTCTTAATTTTTTCTTACAGTGAAGGGAGGGGGGGGGGGAGGGGTTACAAATAAACAACTTTCCTACAAAATTTCAAGCCTCAGTATAGTGATGCATATAATTTTTGGTGGTTCCAATGTCCCTTTAAAATAAATATTGGGTATAAAAATAACTTGTTTTGGGTGGATGATGGAAAAACAAATGTTAAAGGCATAAGGTCGGTTTCTGGGTGTCACTTGGTATATAATACCTCTGTGTATCTATTTACTTTTATTTTATTTATTTTATTAAGAAGTGTTTATAAGCTCTATTTTTACTGCCTAAATCATATAAAGAGTCCCTGTATGGGTCTGCCTACTGCATCTCATGAAGACAGTATACTTTTAAGTACAGGGTGAGCAGTGTCCCTTAGTAACCAATCAATGGCAACATTCTGCAACAGGCTACTTGAGAGAGGTCAACAAAAGGCTAATTTGAAACTCTGCACTTCACAGTCTGTGTATTTATGAGCCGCAGAGGGCAGACCCAAATAAGTACAAAAGAAAAACATAAGCATTCTTACTAAAATAAAGTACGTAAAAGTAAACAGATACACAGGGATATTATACATCTAGTAAAATCCAGGAACTTTCCGTATCCCATTAATGTTCACAGTCTTTTTGGTTTCACATTACATTACACTAAGAGCCTCAGGGGGTAGGTAGAAATGTTTGAGAATGATCTCCCATTAGCAAGATATATCACTGATAGGTGGATCAGAAAGACTGATTGAAAGTTAAAGGTAGGGTGCCATGTCTCACAGGTGTGAAGATCCCACCCACAGGTGAGAGAGACTACAGTGTAATGGTGCTGTGACAAGCACCCAGTGACATTCTGCGTGTCTACATCCAGTAGCATTGTACTGGTAGTATGAAGCCCCTCCCCATGCCCGGGTAGTCTTAGGTCACAGCTGTAAATCATGGCATCCTACATGAGAGAGAACAGGGTGAAAGACGGCGAATGCAGCAAAGTTTTACAAGACAATTACACTGAGCAGGATAAAGTTTAGTCTCCCAGTTAAAGGGCTACTGAACTCACTGTAAGTGCTCTTCACAATGTGAAAAAGCACAATATTATATCTTAAAATTATCTATATATTTTTTTAATTACACTAAAAACAGATAAAAACATCTTAAGTTTTAAATCATTGTTAACATACAAGTAAATCCTGCCCACTGGCTGTTGCATGAGTAATTTACAAAGAGCTGAGTCCTTTGTGTGCTGTGTGAGGCTCTGTGGGAAAGGTTGTGATTGATAGCACAGCATCCCCATGGACTCAGGTTACACTGCACTGGCCAGTTAACCCATAGCTTTCCTGTTCAAGGTGAGTATTAGTATTTAATGCCTGCACAGAGAGATGTGGGAAGGTTTACATTTTTATTTGTTAAGATCACTGCTCAAAGCAATAAGCCCTCTCCCCTGAGCTGGTCTTCATATCTCAGTGCTGAATTTTCTGGTTTCTTCAAAAAATAAACCCATTGCAAGGTCTGTTCTATTCAAACTGGAAATATAAGCAGTCTCACAAAAACCTTACCATTGACTTGAATGGGACACACAAGCCTGCAATGTGATTGGTTGAAATAAGGAAGCAAGACCGAGACCTCCTGCTTTGAGCTGTGAAACAGTCTGTGGGCAGTCTATTACACTTAAAAACAGATTTTATTTTAATTGATTTCTCAGTAAAAAATGCACCTATTTAAAAATTCAAAAATTATCTCAACATGCTTATAGTAGATTTTCACAGTAATGTGGTCCAAATGGTGCTGAATGAAGTGGCCCTTTAAGACCTTCATATAAAAATCTAACTAAAGAATCCCATTTTCAAAAATGTTTATCATGCCCAATAAATGATCTTTAAAAACTATAATAAAAAATAAAAAATTCAACTTCTGAAAAACACATACAATGTTTTTTCTCTATCTATGAAGTGCACAATAACCCTTTTGATGCCGGATGTCCCCCTGATCTGCCACAGACTGTGTTAATTAAAGTCCAACATCTAGTGTTCTTTCTACTCGATCATTAATGTGCTGCCTACTCTAGCCAGCTGCTTCCTTTCATAGTGATTAGGCTCCTTCTCTGACATAAGGCGATGCCCGCCTACACAGCCGTATGCCCAAAAAAACCACCCACCTCACATAAAGCACTTGGAAGACACTCAGCAGCTCTTGAGAATGATTGTTACTTTGTTAGGGACTTTGAGACATTTTAAAAGAATGAAAAAAAAAAACATTTAATTTTCTTGAATGTAAAGGTTACACGACGATCTTGAGAAAAGTCACACGTACAACATGAATTGTAAGGTTTGATGTGCTGCCAGGAATAACAAGTGGTCTATAAGGTCTATTGTATACAGGGAAGGAGCAGGTGTGTGTAGTTTATATGTGGAACTATCCTTGTTCGACCCCAAGCCCATGCCAAAATTTCGATTTGTTATTATTGTTTATAACGATTGAACGTTCTGAAGATCAAAAGTTTGTGGATTGGCAAAACCATCCTGACACCGCAATTTGGGATCTTCCCTCACTGATGTATTCACAGTTTGGGCAAAAACTGAGTGTAGAGGTTTGTACAAAGACCCACTGGGCAACTGTGTCCTCATGTGAGCTGTGTGGTCAACCACTTCATGTTTGGTCCTTCAGTCTTGTCCAACTCTCCTTGACTCTAAGATCATGCTAGACACAGCCATTATTATAGTCATGTGTATCCATAAGGTTATCTTGGGAAATTGGAATGGATGCCAGTTCCTTCTGCCATTGACCGTGCTTTGTCTCACTTATCTGCTATGGCCTTCACACCTTGGGTGACCCTACATAGTAAAGCTCACAGCTTCCTTGAAGTGCACAAGCTCCTTCACCATGACAAGATAGTGATCCAGAAGGGGAACCATATCATACTATGCTTCGAACTAGAGTTGAACATTGTGCTGCTGCATGGACTGTGTCATCCCACGCTAATGGAAGGAAGGGTGTCTGAGACTCATGATGTCCAGATCAATTGTGGTGGGAACTTCAACATCTATAAAAGAGCTTCAGTTTATATTAGCTTTACTTGAGCATGGACCTAGGTGAGTGGTGTTATACTGCATTTCTGCTGAAGTTTCTAGACCTGATTTTGGATATTGACCCAGACTATGCTCTTGATCTTTGATACCTATAGCCAGTCCTTGACCTTGGCTTGGAGATCAGTAATTATTGTGTGAACCAGAACCCTGTCTTTAGTCTCTGTACCTAGCTTTCAGAGTCTATATCCCATCCCAATCCCATCGGCATAGTTAGATCTATGGTATTCCCAGTAGTAACATACGGATGTGAGCGCTGGACCATAAAGAAGACTGATCGCCTTAGAATTGATGTCTTTGAATCATGGTGTTGGAGAAAACTGCTTAGAGTCCCTTGGACTGCAAGAAGATCCAATCAATCGATACCATAGGAAATGAAGACAAAGTGTTCACTGGAAGGTTTGATCATGAGGCTCCCATAACATGAAAAGACATATCTCACTTATCTGCTATGACCTTCACACCTTGGGTGACCCTACATAGTAAAGCTCACAGCTTCCTTGAATTACACAAGCCCCTTCACCATGACAAGATAGTTATCCAAAAGGGGAACCATATCATGCTATACTTCGAACTAGAGATGAACATTGTGCTGCTGCATGGACTGTGTCATCCCACGCTAATGGAAGGAAAGGTGTCTGAGACTCATGATGTCCAGATCAATTGTGGTGGGAACTTCAACATGTATAAAATAGCTTCAGTTTATATTAGCTTTACTTGAGCACAGACCTAGGTGATTTGTGTTATACTGCATTTCTGCTGGAGTTTCTATTTTGGATATTGACCCAGACTATGCTTTTGATCTTTGATACCTATAGCCAGTCCTTGACCTTGGCTTGGACATCGGTAAATATCCTGTGAACCTGAATCCTGTCTTTACTCTCCAAGGTACAGCCACAAATGGAACACAGAACACATATACACTCTGTGCCTAGCTTTCAGAGTCTATATCCCATCCCAATCCCATCGGCATAGTTAGATCTATGGTATTCCCACTTACAGATGTGAGCGCTGGACCATAAAGAAGTCTGATTGCCTTAAAATTTATGTCTTTGAATTGTGGTCTTGGAGAAAACTGCTTAGAGTCCCTTGGACTGCAAGAAGATCCAATCAATCGATACAGAAATTAAGACAAAGTGTTCACTGGAAGATTTGATCATGAGGCTGCGGCTCGAATATTTTGGCCATATCATGGGAAGACATGATTCCCTAGAGAGGACTCTGAAGTTGGGAAAGATTAAAGGTACACGAACAAGGAGACAATAGAGGCGTAGATGGATAGATGATGTAATTGAAGCAATGACTGGTCTCAGAGGTTGACAGATGTGCCTAGTATGCTGCAGTCCATAGATTCACTGAGAGTTGGACATGACTGAACCACTTAACAACAGTAATGTACCTTAGTACTGTTTGCTGCCTCTCACACTATCTAGCAGCAGAGTCTGAACTTTGAACCTAAGATTAATACTGAAACTGTCTTTTTTAAATCATTAAACATGAATATAAAGAACGATCAATCCCCTAATAAAAAGATATAGGACATCACTCCAGTCTTTAATTTGCAGGTATTTGTGGTTACAAGAAGCTTAAAAAAAAATCCTGTTGAAAGTGTATTTTTCTAGGTCAGCTCTTCCTTCTAATCAAAGCACGTTTGATGCTGTTCCATATTCGCAGTGGCACTTGTGTTACCTGCGCTGTCAGATGGCGGTGACGGCTGGCGCGGTTATTTTAGATAGGTTACATTTAGCGGGGTCACAGTTCAGCCTCCAGCCCGCTCTCCATTAACACTGTTACTGCAATTCTTTTTTTTTTCCAATATGTCACAGCCCCCATAATGCCGAGATCAGACGCTCTGTTTCCCTGTGAACAAACACGACCCATCGATTGAAAGTGTGAACTTAAATAGATGAAGTTCTTAACCTGCAACTTCCAACTGTATAGCTCTTTCTTCACCCTTTTAGAGAACATGTACCTTTTATATTTCATAGTTTGCACAATTAATTGCGTTATATATTTTTTGTTATTATAAAGTAGTAGAATTGACACATTTTTCTATTAAAACAAATAAAAAATAATAACCTTCAAATGTATTACTTATTTATGCAACGGTATTCTCATTAGATCAACTAGGCAGTCGTCTAGAAGTGCGAAGGGTGCCTCATTACACACTTCAAAATGTTCCTTGGCATAAAAAAGGAAAATACTGCAGTTGACAGACTCACTGCTAGGGGGCGAACAACTGGAACTAGAGAGTTGCAAGAGGGAGGAAGCTTCTGTGTCTAGGGGCTCCAATGATGTAAATCTGGCCCTGCCCGACCAACAACCTTATTGTCTCACTAGTAAATTACCTGTATCATTTTTAATTTTCCTCTTCCTCCCCCCTCTCCCTCTCTTGTGTCTCTCCCCCCTTCCCTGTGTCTCTCTCCCTTCCCTCCCCTGTGTCTCCCCCTCCCCTGTGTCTCTAACCCCCTTCCTCCCCTGTGTCTCTCTCCCCCTTCCCTCCCCTGTGTCTCTTCCCCCTTCTCTCCCCTGTGTCTCTCTCTCCCTTTCCTCCCTTGCATCTCTTTCTCCCTCTCCCCTCCTCTGTGTTTCTCACTTCCTTCCCTCACCTGTGTCTCTTGCCCCCCTCCCCTGTGTCTCTTCCCCTCCCCTGTGTCTCAATTTGCCCTTTTATACGCTTGGCTTGTCTGCCCTTCAAGCAGGAAGACGTTTCATTATGACAGACTTATTTTGTCTTTATAAATGTGAATTTATTTAATCTTATTGTAACCAAATACCTACAAATTAAAGACTTATGTAATGCTCTAGATCTATTTATTAGGGATTGTTAATTATATTCATGTTCTTAAAGGCCTGTCTTGCAAACCAACTGCTCTTCCTCCTCCTATGATGACCTTATCAGGGTGGAGACAAAGGCTTCAAATGGAGGCTCATAACAGGTTGCCAAGACTATGTATAATTACATATGTGTTCGTGTTGTTGGATCATGTCTGACTCTCTGTGACCTCATGGACCACAACACACTGTGCTGATCCACTTGGTATTCATGGCAGAGATACTGGAGTTGGTTTCTAGTTCCTTCATCAGTGGGCCGAAGCATGCAGCTCCGGGTATTTCTATGTGTTCTTCCATCCAAGTACTGACCAGGCCCAACCCTGCTTGGCTTCAGGGTGGTGTGACCTCTTGGTTCCCTGACTGGAATTAAACCCAGGTTGCAGCAGTAAAAGCCCTGAATCCTAACCACTGGACCACCAGGGAACCCTAATCACATATAATAGTTGTCAAACTGCAATTTGTAGTCACGTTTGCAACAAATCGCAGTTTGACAACTGCGCATCACGCAACGGTCCGCCCATCTCGCAACGGGCTGCGCATGCGCAATGCGCGGGGTGGGAGAGGAGGGTGGTAGACACACAAGTGAGGGAGAGGAGGGGGGAGAGACACAGGGGAGGGAGAGGAGGGGGAAGAGACACAGGGGAGGGAAAATGGGAGGAAACAGACACGAGGGAGAGGGGAAGAGACATGGGGAAAGAGACACGGGGGGAAAAAGAGACACAGGGGAGGGAGAGAGGGCAAGAGACACAGGGGAGGAAGAGGGAGGCAAGAGACACAGGGGAGGGAGGTGGGGCAAGAGACACAGGGGAGGGAGAGGGGGGCAAGAGACACAGGGGAGAGAGACACGGGGGGACAGGGGGGAAAGACACAGGGGGAGAAGGGGTAAAAACACAGTTGGGTAAGGAGACACGGGAGGGAGAGGAGGGGGAGAGGAGGGAGAAATCAGACACAAGGGAGGAAGTAGACAGAGGGAGAAACTCGCAATGAGAGGCTACCATTGTGTGGCAAACAGCATTGCCAGGATTCACATTTATTGACGTCATTTTTGATGGGCATGTTGCTAGTTAAATATAATAGTTGACAAGTTAAATATAACAAATACTGTCTCTAATTTATTACATATTTCTGCATTTATGCTAATGTAGAATCTTACATTTTAGTTTTTGCTGATTAACCTACTGAGGTTATAGGAGACTGAATGTACAGGAAGCTTCAGATTGCACAACAGGATGTGTCAACTAAACCTACCTGTGCTTTCAACAGGACTAGTGGAAAGCCCAGTATACAAAGACATATCCTCTTAAAGGAACACAGATCCTATATTTCTTTCTTGCATCTGATAGATAGTTTTTGATAATGTACCACTGTGTGTTTTCTTTTTCAAAACAAAAAACTGATTCAATGTTTAACTGATCTGGAGGCTTGCCCCTGTCAGTCAATGAGCAGTAACAAAGGTTTATGGGACATACTTTGCTAACAAAATCTACAAACTTCTCTGTACATGTCATGTTAGATTTATACAGTTTAAACAGAGTTAATATTAATTTACTTCATGATTTTTTACAAAATGCATGAAATAAATAAATGTTTTTTGTGCCTCTTGAAGAAAGTGATCTACAGAATGAGATCAGAAAAAACGGGAACTGCAGAGTAATGAATAATTATAGATAAAAATATAAAGATTATATTTATTTATTTGTTTATTTATTTATTTATTTTGTCTATTATCAAATTTAGTCTTTCAAAAAGACAAAAGAAAATGTCATTATTATTATTATAATACTACAACAACTACTACTACTACCACTACTACTACCAATACTACTAAATAATAATAATAATAATAATAATAATAATAATAATATTAATAACTAACTAACTCCTACTACTACTATGACTACAACTACTAGTACTACTACTAAATAATAATAATGATGATAATATTAATAATAATAAATATTATTATTATACTATTACTACTACTACTATGACTACGACTACTACTACTAGTACTACTACTAAATAATAATAATACTAATAATAATGATGATAATTATAATAACTATTATTATACTATTTCTACTACTACTACAACTACTACGATTCTACTACTAAATAATAATAATGATGATATTAATATTATTATTATCATCATCATCATTAATATTATTTAGTAGTAGTCATATTAGTAGTAGTTGTCATAGTAGTAATCACATATAATAGTTGTCAAACTGTGATTCGTCGTCACACTTGCGACAAATCACAGTTTGACAACTATGACCGGTAGCAAAAAATCCCTGCGCATGTGCACTGAGCTGGGTGCGTGCATGCACACTGCGCCACTCGTGCTCCTGCGTGTTGCGCTGTGTTAGATGCGCTTGTGCACTGCGCTGGACATGCGTGGAGTAAGACGCGCATGCGCACGGCAAAGGGAGCAAGACACGGGAGGAAGAGGCACACAGGGGAGGAGGGGAGAGACACAGGGGAGGAGGGGAAAGGCACAAAGGGGAGGAGGGGAGAGACACAGAGGAGAGGAGGGGAGAGACAGACAAGGGAAGAGGGGAGAGACACACAGAGGAGGAGGGGGAGAGACACAGGGGAGTGAGAGAATGGGGAAGAGGCACAGAGGAGTGAGAGACAGACAAGGGAAGAGGGGAGAGACACACAGAGGAGGAGGGGGAGAGACACAGGGGAGTGAGAGAATGGGGAAGAGGCACAGAGGAGTGAGAGGAGGGGGAAGAGATACAGGGGAGGGAGAGGAAGAGGGAAAAGACAAAGGGGAAGGAGGACAGGCACAGGGGAGGTAAATGGGGGGGGGGAGACACGAGGGAGGGGGGGGAAGAGAAGGGAGCCAGAGAAAGGAGGAAGAGGCACACAGTGGAGGAGGGGAGAGGCACACAGAGGAGGAGGGGAGAGACACACAGGGGAGAGGCACACAGGGGAGGAGGGGGAGAGAGACAGAGGAGGGGGAGAGACACACAGAGGAGGAGGGGGGCAGACACAGGGGAGTGAGATAATGGGGAAGAGGCACAGAGGAGTGAGAGGAGGGGGAAGAGATACAGGGGAGGGAGAGGAAGAGGTAAAAGACACAGGGCAGGGGGAAAAGGCACAGGGAGGTAAATGGGGGGGGTGGAAGAGACATGAGGGAGGGGGGAAGAGAAGGGAGCCAGAGAAGGGAGGAAGAGACACACAGTTGAGGAGGGGAGAGGCACACAGGGGTGGAGGGGAGAGACACACAGGGGAGAAGCACACAGGGTAGGAGGGGGAGAGAGACACACAGAGGAGGAGGGGGGAGTGACACACAGAGGCAGAGGGGGGAAAGACACACAGGGGAGGAGGGGGAGAGACACACAGGGGAGGATGGGGGATAGACATAGGGGAGTGAGAGAAGGGGGAAGAGACACAGGGGAGTGAGAAGGGGGAAGAGACACAGGGGAGTGAAAGAAGGGGGAATAGATACAGGGGAGGGAGATGAAGAGGGAAAAAACCCAGGGGAGGGGGAAAAGACACAGGGGAGCTAAATGGGGGGGGAGAGACATGAGGGAGGGGGAAGCGACATGAGGGGACAGGGAGGAAAGAGACACAGGGGAGGTGGAAAAGACACAGGAGAGAGAGGGAGGAAAGACACAGAGGAGGGAGAGGTGGTAAGAGACACAGGCAGGGAGGGGGAAAGAGACACATGGGAGGGAGGGGGAGAGACACAGCGGAGGGGGAAAGAGACACATGGGAGGGAGGGGGTAGAGACACAGGGGGGGAAAAAGAGACATGGGGAGGGAGGGGGAGGGGGAAAGAGACATGGGGAGAGACAAAGGGGAGGAGGAAAGAGACACATGGGAGGGAGGGGGGAAGAGACACATGGGAGAGAGAGGGGGAAGGGACACAGGAACGGGGGAACAGACACAAGGGAGGGGGAACAGACACAGGGGAGGGAGAGGTGGGGAAGAGACACAGGATGGAAAGAGACACAGGGGAGGGAGAGGAGGGGGAAAGAGACACAGGGGAGGGGGGAAGAGACACATGGGAGGGCGAGGGGAGAACAGACAAAGGGGAGGAGGAAACAGACACAGGGGAGGGAGAGATGGGGAAGAAACACAGGGGAGGGGAAAAGAGACACAGGGGAGGGGGAAAGAGACACAGGGGAAGGGGGAACAGACACAGGAGAGGGAGGGGTGGGGAAAAGACACATGAGGGGAAGAGACACATGGGAGGGAGAAGGGAAGAGACACAGGGGAGGAGGGAGCAGACACAGGGGAAGGAGAGGTGGGTAAGAGACACAGAGGAGGGGGAATAGACATAGGGGAGGGGGAAAGAGACACAGGGGAGGGGGAAAGAGACACAGGGGGTAACAGGCACAGGGGATGTGGGAACAGACACAGGAGAGGGAGAGGTGGGGAAGAGACACATGAAGGAAAGAGACACAGGGGAGGGAGAGGAGGGGGGAAGAGACACAGGGGAGTAAGAGGAGGGGAGAAGAGACAGGGGAGTGAGAGGAGTGGGGAAGACCCAGGGAGTGAGATGAGGGGGAAGAGACACAGGGGAGGGAGAGGAGGCGTGAAGATGCACAGGGGAGGGAAATGGGGGGAAACAAGGGAGACACAAGGGAGGGGGGAAGAGACAGAGGGGGGATAGGTGGGAAAGAGATACAGGGGAGGGGGAAGAGACACAGGGGAGGGGGGATAAAGCATAGGGGAGGAAGAGGGGGAAAAGAGACACATGGGAGGGGGAAAGGGACACATAGGAGGGAGGGGGGTTAAAAACACAGGGGGAAGGAGACACAAGGGAGGGAGAGGAGGGGGGAAATGAGACACAAGGGAGAAAGTAGACATGGGGAGAGACTCGCAATAAGCGCCATAGGCTCTCATTGCGAGGCCCGTGATGAGCGCCAAAGGCGCTCATTGCAAGGCCAGTAAAGTAGAGGGGGAGGCTCCCATTGTGTGGCAAACAGCAATTCCAGGCTTCACTTTTTATTGCCATCATTTTTGACATGCAAGTCGCTAGTATAATAATAATAATTATTATTATTATTATTATCAGTGGTGAATGAGCTAGTGAATGGATTGCTATCCAGCTCTTGTGGTTAATAAAAAAGTTAATAAAAATGATGTAAATGATCAGATCAACCCTATGGATATCAGATCACCTTCCTATTAAGTAATTATTTGCCATCCTCACCTATTAAATCAAGATTCCTCATTTACTGCCTACCATGTTGTGGGTCCTGGTACTTGCACTTGCTGCACCAGCAGGAGCTCCACCACTGATTCTTATCCTTTATTTATACAGCTCCAACATATTTCGTACCATTAGTTACAGGGGATACAATGGGCCTCATTCTATTGATGGATGTAAAATGGCCGCAAAGCTGCGATTCCTTGCGAGGGTGCTGCAGCCACTCATAGTCCTACCTCTACGTTGCTATTCAAATGAAAGGGGCCGCAGCACACCTATTCCTACGGCCAATCGAAAGCCATGCAATCAGCCATTAGCTTTGCAGATCAGAGTGCAAGCCGCCACACCGGCGGACTTGTGGCCACAAATGACAGTATTGGCTAGATGTGATGTGCCAGCTAGCCAGTGTACTACATGGCATCCTTATGTCCTCCAATGTGTCCCCTATCAATTACAGTGCTATACAGTTCTGCAGTGAACATCTATTAACCCCTAACGATAACCAAGCCTGTGCAAGACCGCGGCACACTAATGATTATCCCAAGCCGCGTGGGTACTGTAAGTAACTAACTAAAATTAAGCCCCTCACTCTGCATTAAAAATTCAAATTCCGCGCCACTCGAGGGTCCTGAGAGGACCTTAAAGGTCCTTAAAGAACCTGCGAGAAATAAAAAATTAACCCCTTCCGCAGGGATACAATAAATGCCCCCCTGGCACCTTAAATTAACCCCATCACTCATGAGGGTCAATCTAGACACCCCATGAGACCAAAAGTATCCCCCTCAGTCCAATTGGGGTCTATATAGACCCCTATAGGACACTATTAACCCCATAAGTTAACCCCATAAGTGCCATGACATTACACTATTAACCCTAACTATGCGCCATTAACCCCTTAACCCTAACTACACCCCATTAGCCCATATTAAACCCTATTTTACCCTAACTCTACCTAATAACCCTAACTGGGCCTATTTAACCCTAACTGTACCTTTTTAACCCTAACTGGGCCTATTTAACCCAAACTGGGCCTATTTAACCATAACTTACCTATTTAACCCTAACTGGATCTTATAACCCTAACTGGACCTATTTAACCCTAACTGTACCTAATAACCCTAACTGGGCCTATCTAACCCTAACTGTAACTATTTTACCCTAGCTCGGCCTATCTAACCCGAACTGGGCCTATTTAACCCTAACTGGACCTATTTAACACTAAATGGACCTAATAACCCTAACTGGACCTAATAACCCTAACAAGGACTATTTAACCCTGTCACTTATGGGGGTCTATACAGATCCCCATAAGCCTCCAGCTTACGCCTTCACATATGGGGTGCATACAGACCCCCATAAGCCTCCATCTAATCCCTTCACTTATGGGTGTTCACACATACCGCCATAAGACTCCATCTAACCCCTTCACTTATGGGGGTCTATACAGACCCCCACATAAGCCTCCATCTAACTCCTTCACTTATGGGCATCTATACAGACACACATAAGCCTCCATCTAACCCATTCACTTATGGGGTCCATACAGACCTCCATATAGACCCTTCATAAGCCTCTCTTTAACTCAATCAGTCCCATAAGGATCTATGAAGACCTTCATGGAATAATTAGAACCCTAATATAAACCCCATAAGTGCCATGAGGTTCCTCCATGACCCGCATGACACTAAGTACAAACACTACACTACACTTTTCCCCCAATAAACCACTAAATCTAAACTAACCCACCTATACCCCAACCTATTAACACCTACACTACCTACATACCCCCTATTTAACCCCCACCCCACTAATTACACAAAATAAAATAGCTAAGTTACACAAAAGCCTCATTAGCGTCGGGGAGATCCTCCAGGGAGGAGCTCCGTTAGTTTTTTTTTTTGTTTTTTTTTAGAGCACAGATTCGTCAAGGGCCCAGCCGGGGCAGACAAGGAGGTGTGACTAATGTGATGCTTCTTTTTTCCAGGAGCCAAGCCGGAGAAGACAACAAGATGGACGGGACATGCTAGAAAGGAGAGTTTAATACTGTATTTAGAATGCGTATTTATTCCATGTGGTGTTGAATTTTGTACAAATCTGATGTTTCTTTTTTTCTAGGGGTTAGATCTGATGGGACATCTGCAAAGGTAAGTGGTCTTATTTATTCTATTTTAGCTTAGATTTAGGGTTTAATGTTCTATAGATAGGGGAAATGTATTATATATAGGGGTTTATTTTATGTAGATAGGGGTCATGTTTAATAGAAGGGGGTAATGTATTATAGATAGGGGGTGATATTTTGTAGTCAGGGGTTATGTAATGTAGATAAGGGGAAATGTATTGTAGTTATAGGGTTAATAGTATATATTTGTAATGTATATATTGATGTATTGTAATGTTATGTACATATGTGTGTGTATTTTCTTTGCAGGTGTGTAATTCTTTTTTTATTTTTTGTAGTGGGGGTTTTTCATTTTTGATTTTTTTAATATGGTTTAATAGTGGGTAAGTAGGTAGGTAGTGTAGGTGTTAATAGGTTGGGGTAGAGGGGGTAATTTAGATTTAGTGGTTTATTGGGGGGGAATAGTTAAGTGTAATGATTGTACTTAGTGTCATGAGGGTCCAGAAAGACCCTCATGGCACTTATGGGATAAATATTAGAGTTCTAATTGTCCCATGAGGGTCTTCATAGACTCTTAGGGGACTGATTTGGGTTAAAGAGAGGCTTATGGGGGTCTGTATGAACCCCCTAAGTGATGGGGTTAGATGGAGGCTTATGGGGGTCTGTATAGACCCCCATAAGTGATGGGGTTAGATGGAGGCTTATGGGGATCTGTATGACCCCCATAAGTGATGGGGTTAAATGGAGGCAACCCCCATAAGTGATGGGGTTAGATGGAGGCTTATGGGGGTCTGTATGGACCCCCATAATTGAAGGGTTTAGATGAAGGCTTATGGAGATCTGTATAGACCCCCATAAGTGATGGGGTTAAATAGGACCAGTTAGGGTAAGCTAGGCCCAGTTAGGTATACATAGGGTTTACAGTTAGGGTTAATGGGGTATAGTTAGGGTTAATAGTGTAGGGTAGTGCTTAGACTTTGTCATGAGGGTCCTGGAGGACCCTCGTGGCACTTGTAGGTTTAACCTAGGGGTTAATAGTGTCTCATAGGGGTCTATATAGACCCCTATTGGACTAAGGGGGTTAATTTTCTATATTGACCCCCATGAGCGATGGGGATAATTTTAGGTGCCGTGGGGTACTTATAGTACCCCCGCGGCTTGGGGGTAACAATTAGTGTGCCACAGGCCCTTTAAGGACTCGCGGTGGGAAATTCAAACCCCGCAATACCTGGGCTTGAATCTTGAATTCAAGCCCGCGTCGGGAAATTTAAAATCCCGTAGATGCTGTGGGTGTAACGATCAGTGACAATCGGGACCCTCTACAGCAAGGCAAGGGGTTAATGTGGGGGGCCTGCAGGGGTCCCTATCGGACCACTGCAGCAAGGGTTAAATTGTACACATTGCATGGGTCCCAATGATGTCCCCTGCATGATAGGGTTAATGTGAGCACACTGCAGGGGTCCCGTTCGATCACTGCATTATAGGGTTAATGTTAGGAGACTGCAGGGTCTCCATCGGACTCCTGCAATATAGGGTTAATGTGTGCATCTAGCAGGGGTTTCATTTGGGACCCCTGCATTATAGGGGTGATGTAGGGACACTGTAGGGACACTGCAGGGGTCCCGATCAGGTCACGATTGGGTCCCCTGCAGCCAGCGGGGAGCTAAATTGGAGCAGCCGCAAGGGCTTCACAGCCCTTGCGACAGCTCCTGGGTGGAAGTAAGCTTTGGACATTTTTGGACATTTTGCGGGATTGGCAGAGGGGTGGCCAGAGCATTTGAATAGGGTCTTGGGTTTCATGCGGCTGAATCTCTTGCGGCCGATTGGTATCAAAGACTTTTCCTGCAGTAAGCTGAGGCGGAGGTGGCCGCATGGAAAAACAGGGGAATAGAATAGCTAAGTAGCTTTCGGCCATCCCTTGCGGCCACGCAGCTCCTATGGCCATTAATAGAATGAGGCCCAATGTGTATATTAGATAAATTGAATTTCTTGTACAGAAAGTGTAGAGGGCACTGTATCATAAGAACTTACACTCTAATGGCATCTTGCTCCTTTTATATTGGCATTACAGTGGACCTTTTAAAAACATTGTACCAAACAAAATGTTAACAAATAAATACAAGTTAGTTATAGTCCAAACAAGGCGAGCTGAGAAATTAAAATACAGCAAATTGTTAAAAACATATTTGCCTTGGAGGGATAATGATAACTGCTCAGGCCAATAATTGGAGAATACCCACGGAAAGATCAACTGTTGGGGTATTTAATTAAATGTAAGACCATTAAAGGTATATGACAGTTTGATGATACCCTGTGTGTGTTTGTCTGACTAGGTGTCTCATATTAAATCATTTTATTGAGGAATTCTGTATATTTGTAATTTAAAGAACATTCACCCTTTCTTGTGTGAGCTCCACCCCCGAGGAACCTATGTAGGCAGAGTGTCCTAGCCAATAAGCAATGTGGAGTTGTGTTTTAGCTAATCTAGTATCATTGCTGCAGCTTTGTTTCAGTCAATGAGAGAGAAATAGATATATTGTTGTTGCTGTCTCTGATTGGCTACAATTAATTATGAATTTGATGCTAATTTAGCTTCTCAAAATAAACTGAAGATATTTTGCCATTTTATTAATGTTTATTTTGGTATTTTTTTTAATGCAAATTTTTTTTTTATACAATAGGGATTCTCTTCTATCAGATGCTTCATAATCAATTACACTTCTATACACCTTTAATAGCGGGATCAGTGTGATATATATGGTGGTAGAGGAATTTCCATCATCTCCTATTAGATTATGACTCCTCAGAACACCTAGAACGCCCAGGAGCCGTTAGATTTATGATCATATGCAGCTAACTGTGGTTTTTCTCATTAATCTTGATTTACAAACAGTGTAAAGTCATAGTATAAAAAAAAAAAAACCTGAGCGGGACTTCTCTCTGGCTCATTGCACACAGTTTGATTCATTTTTATTGCGTACAAATATGTCTTGATCACAACCTCATCTGGCTGCCGACTGTGATACATTCTGGGAACATTAGAACATTTATAGATATAATGTATCACTTATGAAAACAAACATAGAACTGTGTTAATGTTACATTTAATAACTTGCAAGAGAAATCACTATGTTTTGTAGTTTTTCTTGAATTTAGTGGTCATTAAAAAAAAATCAAAAATTCTAACTTTCTGTTTGAAAAAATAATACATTTCCTAAACATTTCCGCTTGTCACTAGGCAAACAAAGGAGCTGCCTAGAGGTGCCTCCCTAGGATGGGTGCCTAATTTGCATAACATTTAAATTTCAGTTTGTTTATGTTTCACTCATAGCCCCTGCCTTCTCTAGTTTGAGAAGGGGAAAGAGGTGGGTGTGAAGAGGCAGGCTTGCATTATTATACTGTAGATATATATATATTTATATATTATATATTATATAGATTTTTAACTAGACAAACAAGGCAGCTACCCTGGGGTCTCCTCCCTGGGAGGGGCACCTCATTTGCATTACAATACATTTGCACTTCAGTTTCTTTATGTTTCACACATAGACCAGCATTCTCTAACAAGTTAACATTAATTTATGGGAGGGTAAAAGAGGTGGATGTGAAGTGGCAGGCTTGCAGTGTGCTGCACTATGATAGGCTTGAAAGGGTTGCAATAAGCGCCAAAGCCGCTCATTGCAAGGCCCGCAATGGAGAGGAGCGGGGGGGGGGATGCTTCTAACAGCTTACGAGTTACAGGCTTCAAAAAAACTACAGGTTTAATTGCCGAAAATGTTTTCAAGCCATATAGCGAAAGCCACTTTGGGTCCACCATAAAAAGCCAATTGATTAGAAAAGTTAACACACAGCACAGGAGGAGAGGCAGGGAGCCTGTTAGTGAGGATGCAAGCTAATTTGCTGTTAAATTGGTGTTTTTTGCCTCAGAACGGCTAGGCGAGAAAAAATATGGTGGTCGTAAAACCCTAATAAATAAATTATAAATTTCCCAAGCCCACAAATGGATTCACACCCAACATGGAAACAGGAGCACAGAGGAGGGAGAAGGGGGAGAAATACACAGGGGATGGAGAGGGGGGATAGGGTGGAAAGAGACACAGGGGAGGGAGTGGGGGGTAAAAGAGATACAGGGGTGAGAGAGGGGGGAAAGAAACACAGGGGAGGGAGATAAGGATGCTCACCGTGGGGCTTGCGATGAGCACTGAAGGGGCTCATTGCGAGGCCTGAAAATTGCAGGTAGAAGCTCACAAGGGGGGTATAAGCTCACAATGAGCGCCAAAGGTCCTCATTGCAGGGCACAAAAGTTGCAGGTTGGCCAAGGCCTGCAATGAGCAGCAAAATCCGTAAAGTAGGGGGGGGGGGTGAGAGCCTTGCATTGTGTGGCTTCACATTTTATTGCCGTTATTTGACGGGCAAGTCACTAGTAATATATATATAATATACTGGTGAAGCAGGGAAATGTACATGGTCATGCACCCAGAGGGCTACTAAGTTGTTTGGAACTAGGGGATCTTCCAGATAAGTAAATCTGACCATGTCATGGTAAGATTTTTTAACTAGGCAAACAAGGCAGCCGTCTAGCAGCGCCTCCTATTCAGGAATGCCTAGTTTGCATAACAATACATTTAAATTTCAGTTTTATTTATGTTGCACACATAGGCTCATCTTTCTCTAGACAGGTGCCAGGAGCAAGTTCTTTCATGGGGAGGGTAAAGAGGTGGGTGTAAAGTGGCAGGCTTGCAGTGTGCTACACTATAATATATATATGCGCCTAGGGGCTCTATATATAATCAATTTTTAATTTGCAAAATTACTGAAAATGAAATGCTGTGACTTGAAGTAAAATGCACAATTCCCAGAGGGTTAGCCGTTAAATGAAGGATATATGGTGTACATCACCAGACAGAATATTGCCCGCTAACAACAGCATATGATGAATGACAATAATAATTTGCAGTACATCCAACCATCTGTGTAATAGGGAATTTTTGTCAACATAAAGGCTCCTCCGAATTGAATCGCCCTGATTTAATTCACCACATCCAAGTATTACAGTGTACTGTGCCGTGGATAATTCTTATGGATCGTTTTTCCATGTGATCGCATCTTAAAAAGAGAACTTGCAAGTGCCTTGTTTTTCCAAAATGCTGTTCTTAGCAAGACAATGTAATTACTGCTGGGTCTCCCAGGGTTCAGCAACTTGTTTGGATCTTCGAAAAATAAAACACTCCACAGGCAATGATATCTTGATATTTGCAGACTTTATATATTATATTAAAAGCAACATGCCTACGTGGTTGTTGTGTAGAGAATTAGATTTCACTGCATTAAGATTCATGCATATAATACTGCTCTCTGTTTTAGATTTTAATTGCGCACTGAGAAAATTATTTAAAGGGAACGTTGCACCGATGCAAAGTTTTTCTTAAAATGATACAGCAAAGTGCCCAGTTAAAATTAACATTAATTTTAATATATATATATATATATATATATATATATATATATCATACATGTGTATTTATTTACTGTTAGGTACTTTGTTTTGTAAAGAAGTGCTTATATGATCTGTTTCTTCAGCCTAAAATCAAGCAAATAGTATACCCTCTGCATCTCAACACAGAATCTGTATTGGTTAGATACTAACCAATCAATGACCATCTCTCTGCAACATGCTACTGAGACGTGGTCCCTGTAGTGCTAGGAAACTACAATGCACATCTAGCCCTAAAGAGTCTGTGTCTTTATGAGCTGCACAGGGCAGACCCATACAGGGATTCTTTTTTTTTTATTTTAGGCAGTAAAAGCAGAGCTCATAAGCACTGCTTAATTAAATAAAGTACATAAAAGTAAATAGATACACTGGGATATTATATATACAAAGTAACATCCAGGAACCTGTGATGTCCCTTTAAATGTTTAAGGGGTATCATTATTCTATTTTATTTATTTATTTATTATTATTTTATTATTATTTTATTATTATTTTTTTTTTTATTTATGTTTAAAATAACAAACTTCTAAGCTAAATTATTTAACACTTCCCTTCAAAATTAGAGACCTTTCAATTCCTTGGAGAATATGATTCAAATACCTAATCTTATGGCTCAGTTATCTAACACTTCCCTTCAAAAAATAAGTAACAGCAATAAACAGTAAATATATTCATTTTTTTTGTATGTTTCCTTCATCCAATTAATGAGATCTTAGCTGTGTCACTTTAATAGGAAAGTATATTTAACTGTGTATAAAAGTTATGCATTTTTTTTATATTACCAGTCTCTGCTAGTGTATCGAAGCTGCCATGACAGTAATACTCAAAGGGCTTTCTCCTGAACATATACATAAATGAATATATCATATACTATATACTTATCTGTATGAACAAAGTAACAACGTCCCCTTCCTTTCCTTTCCTTCAACTCCAAAATGTATGCTAAAAATTGTCATTCACCACAAATGACATCACTGGTGCCCCTTCCTCCTCTTTGAAATTCTCTAGTTCCAGTCATTCACCCCCTAGTGGCAAGAATGTAAACTGCAGTATTTCTTTTTTGTAAGCCAATAAACATTTTGATGTGTGAAATGATGCACCCTTCAGAGGGTAACACCCCTAGGCAGCTGCCTAGTTTCCCTAATGAGAAATCTGGTCATTGTTGCAGCCTCACAGGTTCCAAGCTAGCACTAAGGGTAGAAGACACAAACAGGAATCTTTCAAGCAGAAGCAGTCTGGTAAAATATAATAAAAATTGAAAATGCTTTTTCCATTCACAGCTGATAATATTGTTATTTTGTTAAATACTTGACAAAGAAATTAAGTTTACCTCAGACTATCTTGCTGATAAGTAAGTTTTACCCTACTTAGGCCCAGAGATCTTAGTGAGATGAAACACATCTAGATATATCTTATGGGCGTCCTTTTAGACCCTTTTGGCATCTAAATGTAATCCATGTACCATGGGGGTCTCCAAAGACCCCCATGGTCAATCTAAGTATAACCATGGGGTCCCTATACACCCCTATGGCGCCTAAGAATTGCAGTTGAAAATATGCTGCTTCACAAGGATGTGCGTGTATATTTCAATTTCTGTTTTTAATTAACAATAACATAATTTAGCTTAAGGTGGGCAAAAGTCTGATAGAAGCACCCACCGTAAGGAGTACAGTAAATAAATTGTGTATTTGAATGTCTAAAAATATGTTAAAAAATATATTATCTGCTCAGAATTCTGTAAAAAACAGATATTGCACTGTACTCTGGGAAACTAGACAAGGTCATGCAAATAAGTCCACAATGCATTTTCACTGTTTAATCCAATACCACTTTATACATGGCTTCTTTTAGCTTGTGCCTGCTGTATAGCACATTTTCAAGCATAGCACAGGACCTTTTATTATGGATTCCCCCAGGGTCCTGCAAAGGTATCAACATTGTTTTTTCTAATTAAAATCTGCATACATTTTCTTGTTTATTAATGCTCTTAGTCAGTCTTTTTATGTGCAAATATCTTCATTAATACTCTATCTATAACTGGCATGTTTAAAGGGCCACTGTAACGCCATAACAAGATGAGTTAGTTGTTATCATTATGTAGTATTTTTTATTACAATACATTTTTCATGATTTATAATATTAAATATTTAGTATGGTTTGAAAGATTAGTGCATCAGCCTTCAGTTTCGCTATGTGTCTCCACCCTGATGAGGTCATCATGTGATGTGGGGTTGGCTGAGACACAGGTCTAAAGGGCTTTAACAACAATCTGATTAGATAAGAGGACAAACAATCATTCAAAGCTTGCAAGTCTGCAAGCAAAACCAATATAACAAGTCTTCAGCCAACGGAGATAGTCATGTAGGTACAACATTGTGCCTGCACATTTAGCTCTACCTGCTAGACAAAGCTGCCTCCATTGATCTTATAAATGGTGGTAAGTCTGATCTTTGTAGGAAAGTATAATGTTGACTATTGTTTTGTTTTTTTACTTATAGTGCTTGAATTTTATGAATGGTCAATGGCTAATTAAAACATCAAGCTCCTGCTGTTAGAGCATTACAGTGGTCAGCCATTAAGTCTCTATGACCCTATGGACTGCAGCACACTAGGCACATCTCTCAGCCACTGCCCCGCTGAGATCCATCAAGTGCATTGATTAAATTACATTATCTATTCATTTCCACCTCTGTTGTTCCCTTCTTCATTTGCCTTCAATCTTTCCCAGCATCAGAGTCTTCTCTACGGAATCCTGTCTTCTTATGATATGGACAAAATATATACAATTCAGCCTCATGATCAAACCTTCCAGTAAACAGTTTGGCTTCATTTCCTGTAGTATTAACTGACTGGATATTCTTGCATCCCAAGGGTATTTAGGGCGTCTGACAGGCACAGACATGCATGGAACATCCTAGCTTCTGGCAACCGGATCCCTGGCTTTAGCATATAGACTTCTCTTCCCTCTAGCTCTTGGGGTTGTCTGACTACTCTACAATTTGGTACCTGACTCTTGGCTTTGGCATATAGACTTCCCTTCTTTATAGCTCTTGAACCTCGGGATTATCTGACTACTCTCCAATCTGGTCCTAGATTTTTGGCTCTGTTTTTGGTTTCTCCATCAACTTTTGTGACTGTCCCCTTTTTGGATTGCTACCTTGTCATGGTGAAGGGACTTGTATACTTCAAGCTATGAGTTATAGCATATAGATGGGCAGGCCATAGCAGAGTGGTCAGACAAATTGTGGTCCAGTGGAGAAGGAAATTGCACAGTCTCCAGTATTTTTGCCAATATAACCTAATGAATAAGCACAACCAGAGATATAATGATAGATAAGCCCGGTGTGCTGCAGTCCATAGGGTCACAGCGAGTCGGACACAACGGAACAACTAAACAACATGGTGTTACTCTTGGTACCAGTCCCCACTCCTCTATCCCAAGTGTGGTGTCTATTTAATCTATAGATATTAGGCTTTCATATTTATTATTGTGCATGCTTATTACCAAAAACGTATTCAATATTTGGTTTGCGCATTTGCATATTATTATACGTTTTTGTTAATATTATTAAAAAACACGAAGTTTAGCAAATAATAGTGCATAGTTAATTTTGACAAGAAGGACGTGTTGGCTATTTCCATATTTTATAGGTTTTTATTTCAGTCGATAAATACATCAAAGTTTAATCTGCTGTGCTACTTTTAACCTGATTAGGTACAATGAGCCTCAATTAATTGCAAGCCCATAATTACCTGTAACCTGAACTTTTGGCTGTGGGTCACATTTTTTTTTGCAACATTTAGATGTATTCAATTGTCTCTAACCCATAATTACAGGCTCATAGCCTGAACACGCAAACCATAACTCGTAAGTATTATTTCAGGGGGCATGATCATGTGATTTGACAATAATTAAGCAAGCCCGTAAGTTACGTTTTAGACCTCGCCAATGTTAAATAAGACAGTCATCACAACGTCGGTAAAACATGGAGGTTACAATTAACCTGCAATTGTAGGCTAAGCATTAATGCATGCAATTAAGTAATGTTTGCCGATCGGGTTATAGTCAAGCAATCTTTAAATAACTTGAAGAATCTGTTTAAGTCCATGTGCGTAGCCTGATATGTACAGTTGTGCGCAAAAGTTTGCATACCCTGGCAGAAATTGTGAAATGTTTGCATTTATTTTGAAAATATGAGTGATCATGCAAAAAAAAGTATTTTATTGAAGGATAGCCATATTATGAAGCCATTTATTATCACATAGTTGTGTTGCTCCTTTTTAAATCATAATGATAACAGAAATCACCCAAATGGCCCTAAACAAGAGTTTACATACCCTTGAATGTTTGGCCTTGTTACAGACATACAAGGTGACACACACAGGTTAAAATGGCAATTAAAGGTTAATTTCCCACACCTGTGGCCTTTTAAATTACAATTAGTGTCTGTGTATAAATAGTCAATGAGTTTGTTAGCTCTCACGCGGATGCACTGAGGAGGCTAGATACTGAGCCATATGGAGCAGAAAAGAACTGTCAAAAGAACTGTGTAACAAGGTAATAGGACTTCGTAAAGATGAAAAAGTATATAAAGAGATACCCAAAACCTCGAAAACGCCAGTCAAGTATTGTTCAATCCCTTATTAAGATGTGGAAAGTGTATTAACCCCTTGATTTCAGAGATCAATATAATACGGACTAAAAGCTAAAAATAATCATTTTTTATTGCAGATTTACAAGCTTAAGACAGTTGTGCAATTAATTCTAATGGCTTTCATTGCTTTCCCAGTATTTTTAAGTACAGTAATGAGTGTTAATTTGCTGCTGCGGTTATACGAACAGGTGTTTAACCCACTTCTGATTCCTATCTACTTGTGTAATTTTTTTATACATTTGCCATTTACGGGTTAGAAGGCAATTGCGGGCTTGCTGAATTGTTGTAATTAAATATGGATTTTGCATCTTTAGCTCTCAACATTTGCGTGGTTGAAACATTAATGGAGGAGACAGGACAGAGTTACTGTACGTTTTTGACAACCGCAGGGATTTTGAACCTGTAACTCGCAATTGGAATGTGAGTATCTAACTATGTTGGCCATTATTAAATACTAGTGACTTGCCCGTCAAAAATGACGGCAATAAAATTTTAAGCCATGGCAATGCTGTTTGCCACACAATGTAACTCTTTTGCTCCTCTGAGGACCTTCGGCGCTCATTGCGATCCTCTCCCCTCATGTACTTCCAGTTTCCTGCTTTGCAACAATCGCCTTCGGCGCTCCTAGCGAAGACAGATATATAAGTACAGTGTAAAATATAAAATGTATTTAGTACTGTGAATTAATAAATGAATATGAATTAATACATGAATATACTTTACCGATTTATATTTAATATGCAGCAATCAATATCCTGAAGAGCTAACAATCTCTTTGTATTTTCCTGCATCTGAAAATGTACAGTTGGGCTGTTGATCATGTGAGGAGAAAGTGTCAGCAATGTGCCAAGTGTGCAGTGTAAATAGGCTGCGTGTGCAAGGTCAAACCTTTTGTTTAGGCAGGTAAAGCGCCATTTTAGAATTGTAATGTTATTATTTACAAGTTAGTGTGGTAAAATGTTACTTGGCTCATGAGCATTTTCCATCCGTTGTAATGGTATATTTTGTATCTCCTACATTCCTGGCTAACTCTTACGTACCTGGCGGTGATTTGCGCGCATCAAACTCCTTTACCCTCGTTTTCACTTTTTTTGTCCGCCATTTTTTTTCTTGCTTATCCGATTTTCGAGTGCCAAAACTCATACATTTCGGCTTACATTTGCGTGCAACCTCACTCCCTCGCGTCCTGTCGTATCCCCCGTGCTGTGTGTGAGTGTGTTTTACGATTTTTGTGATTGAGCCGTTAAATTTGTATTTATGCGAGGTAGTTTTTTTTTTGCCCCTGAGATTGCAAGGTTTTTCCTGGCTAACTCGTATGTGCCTGGCAGTGATTTGTGTGCTTTGGTCTCCTTTATCCTCGTTCTAATTTTTTTTGGACGCCATCTTTTTTCTCGCTTAGCTGATTTTTGAGTGCCGAGACTAGGCAAATTCGGCTTAAATTCTCGTGCAACCTCACTCCCAGGCGTCCTGGCCTTCCGCCCATGCTGTGTGTGTTTTTTTCTTTTCTTTTTTTTTTGTCTTGTTTTTCATTTTTTTGAATTTCCGTGGTTTGGCCGTTAAAGTCGTATTTTTGAAAGGTCTTTTTTTTGGCCACAAGAGTCATTCCTCAACTGCTTGCAGCTTAAATAAGACCCCCGCGTTTCTTAACTGCTTTTTCTACGTCACGCGTTTTTCAATGCCTCAACTGCTCGCCTTGATTTGTGAGACTTGCAGGAGAGCCTTCGGCGCTCATTTTGCCTAAGTCCTGCGTGTTTCAATGCCTTAATGGCTTGCCATGCTTCGCGAATATCGCAGGAGCACCTTCTGTGTTGATTTCAGTCTAAGTCCCACGTGTTTCAATGCCTCAACTGCTCTCTTCGCTCACAGGGTGATAAGCGCCTTCGGCACTCAACGCCTAAGTGCTCAGAGCTCCCGCTCATCGCCTAAGTGCTCCGAGCTCGGAAGGCTTCTATGCCTCAAACGTCACCTCGCTATGTGAGGCTCACAAGTGTGACGACGAATCGCAGTTTGACAACTATTATATGTGATAAAGCTATATGTATTTAGTATCCCCCTTCTATATCGCTATATTGTCGTGGTGAAGGGGCTTGTGTACTTTGATGAAGCTATGAACTATATCATGTAGGGTCAGCCAAGATGGGCAGGTCATGGCAGAAAAGGAACTGGCAATCCACTCCAGTATCTTTGCTAAGAAAACTTTATGGACAGGCACAACAAGAGACATAACGATATGGCACCGGAAGATGAGCCCCTCAGGACAGAAGGTGCCTACCGCATTACCGAGGAAGAGCAGAGGGCAAGTACAAGTAACACCAGATCTAATGAAGTGGTTGGGCCAAAGCCGAAAGGACACCCAGCTGCAGATGTGTCTGGAGGGGAAAAGAAAGTCAGATGCTGCAAAGATCAATACAGAATAGGAACCTGGAATGTTAGAACTATGAACCAAGGCAAACTAGATGTGGTCAAGAATGAAAATACAAGGTTAAACATTGATATCCTGGAAATTGGTGAACTTAAATGGACTGGAATGGGACATTTTACATCAGATAATCACCAGATCTTCTACTGTGGTCAAGAATCCCACAGAAGAAATGGAGTAGCCATCCTAGTCAGTCAAAGGTTGGCCAAAGCAGTTCTCAGTTACAACCCAGTAAATGACAGAATGGTTTCAATTCAAATTCAAGGCAAGCCATTTAATATCACAGTGATCCAAGTCTATGCTCCAACCATGGATGCTGAAGAGGCTGAAGTTGTCCAGTTTTACGAAGACATTCAACACGTCATAGATATAACACCAAGAAAAGATGTTACTATCATCATACGAGATTGGAATACTAAAGTAGGGAACCAAAGGACACCTGGAATAACTGGCAAATTCGTCCTTGGAGTAAAAAATGAAGCAGGTCAGAGATTAGTAGAATTTTGGACAACATAGAAATCATCACCAGATGGACAACATAGAAATCAGGTTGACTATATACTTTGCAGCCAAAGATGGAGGAGCTCTATACAGTCAGCAAAAACAAGACCTGGAGCTGACTGCTGCTCAGACCATGAGCTTCTTATTGCAAAGTTGAAAATTAAACTGAAGAATAGAGGGAAAACCATCAGACCAAGTAGATACAAATAAATATTATCCCTTGTGAATATGCAGTGGAAGTAAAGAATAGGTATAAGGAACTAGACATGGAAGATAGAATGCCTGAAGAACTTTGGACCGATGTTTGCAACATTATCCAGGAAACAGCAACAAAGAATATCCCTAAAAGAAAGAAAAGAAAGAAGTCAAACTGGTTAGGCTTTGAAAGTAGCCCAGGAAAGAAGGAAAGCAAAAGGTAGTGGAGATAAGAAAAGAGTTGTCCAACTGAATGCAGAATTACAGAGGATAGCAAGAAGAGACAAGAAAACATTCTACAATGAGTGATGTAAAGAGATTGAAAAAGATAGCCAAATGGGTAAATCAAGAGACCTCTTTAAGAACATTGGGAACCTAAAAGGCACCTTTCATGTAGAAGTGGGTGTGATAAAAGACAAACATGGTAGGGACTTAACAGAAGAAGATCAGATAAAGAAGAGGTGGCAGGAATACACTGACGATCTATACAAGAAGGATCTTAACATCAGTGATAACCTGAGTAATTTGTCCAATGAGCTGGAGCCAGACATCTTGGAGAGTGAAGTGAGATGGGCCCTAGGATGTCTTGCTGATAATAAGGCTGGAGGAGGTGATGGAATCAAATTGAACTATTCAAAATTCTACAGGATGATGCTGTAAAAGTGTTACTTGCCTTATGCCAACACATTTGGAAAACCGACAAATGGCCAATAGAGTGGAAAAGGTCAGTCTACATCCCAATCCCCCAAAAATGCAGTGCCAAAGACTGCTCCAATTATCAAACAATTGCACTCATTTCACATGCCAGCAAGGTAATGCTTAAGATCCTACAAGCTTGACTCCAATAATATATGGGCCAGGAACTACCAGATGTGCAAACCGGGTTCCGCAGAGGAAGAGGCACAAGAGATCAAATTGCCAATCTCTGGTGGGTAATAGAGAAAGCAAGAGAGTTCCAGAAAAACATTTACTTCTCCTTCACAGACTATTCTAAGCCTTTAACTGAGTGGATCACAACAAAATGTGGCATGTCCTTAAAGAGATGGGAGTACCAGATCATCTCATCCTCTTATTAAAAATCTGTATGTCGACCAAGAAGCCACGGTCAGAACCGAACATGGGGCTGCGATCAGAAAAGGAGTGCAACAAGGTTGAATATTGTCACCTTATTTATTCAAATTTAGAGAAAAATATAGGAACTTTTATGGTCTATGGATGGATGGATACTCTCTAAGAGCTAGTGACAAACAATGTCCCATACCACATGCAATCTTCCCTCATATGGCAAAATTACTTTGCTAATCCTTGGGAAGATGAAAACATGTGTATTAAATTAGCTAAAAAAAGTGTGATAAAACCAATCTAGAAAAAAGCGCTCTTAGTACTCGTATGGTTATAAAAAAGTAAAAAAGGGGTTATATAGGGGGTTTATATAATAAATACAATGGTGAACTTAGGTAAAAATAGTTCAATACATTGCTCCTTATTGCCTTAGACTACTACATGTCATTAAAGCAGACTAGCAATTCAAAGTAGTCAAAAGGAGTCAAAAAATATATGCCAAAATTGCCCAAATATATAAACCTCCCTTGCTATAACAATAAACACAACCAGAGTACTTGCGCTTTGTAGAAAATAGTCCCGATGGTCCCGTTTCGCCCCTCCTAGGGCTTACTCATGGGCTACTGATTTTGGGTTCAAATGGGGCTTTTATAGCCCTTTTTCCATCCATTTCCGCTTGTTAAATACAATTTGTGTCATTTACGTCACTATGTGGTGACGTAATCGACGTGAAAACATCACTACGTTTTTTCCTCTCTCTTCCAAGTCGTTTATTCGCCAACCATGCGTGATTTGCCAACCAACTCCATTTTGATCTGTCTTGCCAACCAAACGTGTTTTGCCAATCGTTTGCATAATGTTATTGCTGTGTAATTACACCTATAGATTATCTAAAAACGTCTCTTACACAATATAAGATGTTATGAATCTTTCAAGGGCAGAAAGCATCCTCTCAAAGTATATTTTATATCTATATTCATGCTGTATATATATATATTTGGATGTAAATATAAAGATGATACTTTAAACTTGCAAATATATTTTTTTAATGGAGATAATGATACTATCAATGAACACTGATTCAATTTAAAGAATATTTTACTGCATCTCTATATAGTGAAATATCAATTATGGTGATAGCTATAATATATAAAAAAGATTTATATGAATGTATTATAAGTGATAAATTTAATAAAATATAAAAAAAATTAAAAGTGAGAAAGGGTGAGGTGTTTGTCTATATAATTGTTATAAAATTTTTTTATGTGATGATGAAATACTTGTAATGTACATAGATAATTGATGTACTTGTACTAGGACAACTGTTTGTATACATTTTTTTGTATAAAATAGTGTATATATAAATGTTGTGATATTTATTGAATATTATGTGACTTCTTAATAGTGATTGTTCTATTTCTCAATTATAGAAAAGCAGTATATGAAAACCCTTCATTGAGTCCTTGTGGGCTTTGGGTATTCAGTAAGAAGAATAATTTACTTTCTAACCTTAGAAGATCTTTATCAATATCCCCTCCTCTAGGTCTCTGTGAAGTTTGATCAATTATTGAAAATTTCATTGCCTCAGGTTTATTATTATGAAATTGTTTAATGTGACGAGACACTGACGTGTCCATTTCTTTAGTCACTGTGTAAGTAGGCTCCAAGATTCGTCTCCGTAATTGGCGTGTAGTTTTGCCTATGTACAATTTGGGGCAGGAACAGGTTATTATATAAACAACATGTGTGGAGCTACAATTAATGAATTCCTTAATCGGATATTTGATATTAGTATTTGGATCAATGAATTCTTTACTTGGGACAATAAACTTACAAGCTTTGCATTTTCCACATTTAAACAATCCCTTTGTAGATGGTAACCATGATGTTCTCATTATTTTAGATGGCTTAAAGAAGCTATTCACTAATTCATCTTTGATACTTTTATTCTTCCGATAAGTAATAGAGACTTTTTCTGAAAGACTTGTGCGTAATGTAGAGTCTTCTGTTAGTATATACCAATGCTTGTCTAGAATTTCTTTAATTTCTTTCCAATCTTTTCCAAATGACATAATGCATCTTATTTGGCCATTTGCTTCTGCCTTCTTTTTTGAATATAATAGATCCTGTCTATCAGATTCCAAAGCTCTTTTATATGCTTTTTTCAATAGACGATTGGGATATCCTCGAGCTTTAAATTTTTTCCCTTAGTTGATCTGCTTGGGTCTTAAAATCATCTGAATTACTGCAGTTTCTTTTAACCCGTAGATACTGACTTATCGGGATTCCTGGTTTTAAAGCTCTAGGATGCTGACTTGACCATTTTAATAGTGAGTTTGTTGCAGTAGATTTCGTAAAGGTAGATGTGTGTATTTTTCCCATTTCAGTAGAATCTAACATTACACTTTGGAACACACATAAGGCTTTTATTAGAGGGATCCTGATTAAATTGCAAAGTCAAAGGAAAAGAGAAAGAGGAACTCCTTTGAGAGAATTATATATCCAATTATATAATCTGGAACTAAGAAATAAAATTAATCCTAATGCTTCTGACTCGATGTTGATTAAAAAAATCCAATTACAGATTAAATCCATTAATCAGATGAGAACTGATAAGTCTATATGGCTTTTACAACAAAAAATTTACCATTATGGGAGTAAACCAAGTAAAATCTTAGCAAATAAACTTAGATCTCATGCTACTAAAAAAAGGGTTGATTATATTTATCACAATGGAACCTATCTTAATAACCCAATCCAGATAGCAGAAGCATTTGAACAGTATTATTCTAGGTTATATAATTTGGAATTGGATCCTTCTTTTCAGAAGCCATCTCTGGAGGCCATTCAACATTTTTTGAATGAAATAGATTTGCAGCGAGTTTCACCAGAGGAAGTTTTAACACTAAATAATGATTTTTCTGAAAAAGAGATTTGTGACGTTATTTCTAAATTGAAGTTGGGTACGGCCCCAGGCCCAGATGGTTTTGGGAATCATTACTATAGGTCTTTGGTAACAACCCTAGTCCACCATTTAAAAAATCTTTTCAATGAGATTAAAAGAAAGGGACATATTCCTTCAGAAATGTCAGAGGCTCTGATTATCACTATACCAAAAAATGACACAGGTATATTGGAATGTAAAGACTTCCGCCTTATTTCACTTTTGAACGTTGATGTAAAAATTTATGCTAAAATGCTGGCGGATAGATTGAGTGAGGTTATTCACAAACTTGTATCAATAGATCAAACTGGATTTGTACGGGGACGTTTGGGCTCTGACAACACCAGACGCATGTTGGTTTTGATTTCATATTCTAAACACAAACTTCTCCCAACAGTGTTTCTATCAATGGACGCAGAGAAGGCCTTTGACCGGGTCGGATGGGATTTTATCAGGTGTGTACTCCAGAAATATGGCCTTGGCTCTTTTGGGTCTAAGTCCATTGGAGCATTATACTCTTCCCCATCCGCTTCGGTCATTGGAAATGGGTTTAAAACGCAGAGATTTGCAGTTACTAATGGAACGAGACAGGGGTGTCCCCTTTCTCCGATAATCTTTGCATTGATAATGGAGCCCATGGCGGTTTCTATAAGAGATAACCCCTCTATTCATGGAATTACAGTTGGTGGGATACAGCATAAAATAATGCTGTATGCCGATGATGCGGTTGTGTTTGTGTCTAACCCCATTGACTCTTTGAAAACTTTGCATGTAATAATAGATAAATATTCTAAAGCCTCTAACTATAAAATTAATATCTCCAAGTCACAGGTTTTGGCTCTTAATTTAGCCAGTCCGGAAAAAGATTACTTGAAATCCATCTACCAGTATAATTGGCATTCTAATACCATAACTCATATGGGAATCATATTTTATAATTCTACCCAGTTAATAATTAAAAACAACTATAAGGAGCTATTAAATAAACTTACGAAAATTGTTTCCTCTTGGAGACCTTTGAATTTAACTTTAACAGCTAGAATAGCAGCAGCCAAAATGTCGCTTCTTCCAAGATTAAGCTATATATTTAGATCTATTCCTATACCTTTATCCAAAACTTTTATAGTACATTTTCAACAAATAATAGACAAATGTATCTTTCAGGGGAAAAACAACAGAATAAAGAAAGTTATAATTTCCAGAACATTTAGGAAAGGGGGACTAGCATACCCAATGATTCAGACCTATCATGATGCTACAATGTTTTCACATGCAGTCAAATGTATAGAAAGTTTGAAAGTGGCAGGTTGGCTTCAGGTTGAAAGATGTTCAGTAGTTAAGGATTCTTTAGGCTGGTTGATGTTTAGGTAAAGTTAAAAAAATAACTCTTTTTAGATGGTTCTAATATTGTTTGTGAAATACTTGAATTTTGGGATAAACATAAATTGAGATCTCAATTAATGCCTTTTCCTAGCCCTATCCTTCCGATTTTATTATTAGAGAGAGAATTGAACTTATCATTTTTGGGTGGATGGAGAGCATTTGGCATTTGTTGTTTGAGAGACTTATATATTGGCAACTCTTGGGCTTCTTTTGAAGACTTGAAGGAAAAATGTGTGCTTCCTCATAAAAGTTGGCTTGAATATAATAGACTTCTGGCTGCGTTCAGAGATTCAATCTATTCTAGTTTTAAAGTTAGATCTTTAACTTCTTTGGAAAAACGAATGATTCTAGAAGATAGAAAGCACTTAATATCTAATTGTTATAACATCTTGCGGGAGGAAATGGATAAATGCCCTTTTAACAAATCTAAAATTTGGCAACATTCTTTTAATCTCTCTTGGTCAGAAGAAGAATGGTCCGATTCATTTATTCTCACAGATCAAATAATTAAAAATACATCATACAGAGAGCTACACTTTAAATTAAGTACTCAATGGTATTATGTTCCAACAAAAATGGCTCAGATTACTAAAAAAGATCATCTGAAGTTTTGTTGGAGGAACTGTGGTTTGGTGGGTTCACATGCCCATATATGGTGGAGTTGCCCGATAATTCAACAATTTTGGGAAACTTGTTTTGGGCATATTAGGAATATTTTGGGCATTACCATTTCCTTTTCTGTAGAAAATGTTTTATTTCACATTTTTTCGAATCAGCTTGCTCTGGACGTAATTGCGTTTTTACTTCAGATATTCATGGCATCTAAACTGTTGATAGCAAGGAGATGTGGTCAGTCTTCCGTTCCCTCTTGGGGTGAAATCACATATATGGTAGATAGAAACAGAAATCTTGAAAAATCTCTTCAAGAGCAAGGTCTTATAAAAATAAAACGTTATAAATGGAAAATTTGGGATCAAAATAAAGATCTTTCTCGGTTATGATCTAAGTTTTAATATCTCTGGGACTTAGCTCCCAGAAATTATAATTTCTGGTATAAGTCCACAATACGTATTGTAAATGTATGTCTTGTCTTTTTCTTTTGTCGTTTTTCTTTTGCTGTGTATTCTGTTTTATATATTTATATTGTAATTGTCTACTTTCGATACCAATAAAAAATAAATAAATATATATATATATATTTTGATATTAAAAAAAAAAAAAAAAAAAAAAAAAGGAGTGCAACAAGGTTGAATATTGTCACCTTATTTATTCAAATTTAGAGAAAAATATAGGAACTTTTATGGTCTATGGATGGATGGATACTCTCTAAGAGCTAGTGACAAACAATGTCCCATACCACATGCAATCTTCCCTCATATGGCAAAATTACTTTGCTAATCCTTGGGAAGATGAAAACATGTGTATTGAATTAGCTCAAAAAAGTGCGATAAAACCAATCTAGAAAAAAGCGCTCTTAGTACTCGTATGGTTATAAAAAAGTAAAAATGTGATTATATAGGGGGTTTATATAATAAATACAATGGTGAACTTAGGTAAAAATAGTTCAATACATTGCTCCTTATTGCCTTAGACTACTACATGTCATTAAAGCAGACTAGCAATTCAAAGTAGTCAAAAGGAGTCAAAAAATAAATGCCAAAATTGCCCAAATATATAAACCTCCCTTGCTATAACAATAAACACAACCAGAGTACTTGCGCTTTGTAGAAAATAGTCCCGACGGTCCCGTTTCGCCCCTCCTAGGGCTTACTCATGGGCTACTGATTTTGGGTTCAAATGGGGCTTTTATAGCCCTTTTTCCATCCATTTCCGCATGTTAAATGCAATTTGTGTCATTTACGTCACTACGTGGTGACGTAATCGACGTGAAAACATCACTACGTTTTTTCCTCTCTCTTCCAAGTCGTTTATTCGCCAACCATGCGTGATTTGCCAACCAACTCCATTTTGATCTGTCTTGCCAACCAAACGTGTTTTGCCAATCGTTTGCATAATGTTATTGCTGTGTAATTACACCTATAGATTATCTAAAAACGTCTCTTACACAATATAAGATGTTATGAATCTTTCAAGGGCAGAAAGCATCCTCTCAAAGTATATTTTATATCTATATTCATGCTGTATATATATATATATATATATATTTGGATGTAAATATAAAGATGATACTTTAAACTTGCAAATATATTTTTTTAATGGAGATAATGATACTATCAATGAACACTGATTCAATTTAAAGAATATTTTACTGCATCTCTATATAGTGAGATATCAATTATGGTGATAGCTATAATATATAAAAAAGATTTATATGAATGTATTATAAGTGATAAATTTAATAAAATATAAAAAAAAATAAAAGTGAGAAAGGGTGACGTGTTTGTCTATATAATTGTTATAAAAAAATTTTATGTGATGATGAAATACTTGTAATGTACATAGATAATTGATGTACTTGTACTAGGACAACTGTTTGTATACATTTTTTTGTATAAAATAGTGTATATATAAAAGTTGTGATATTTATTGAATATTATGTGACTTCTTAATAGTGATTGTTCTATTTCTCAATTATAGAAAAGCAGTATATGAAAACCCTTCATTGAGTCCTTGTGGGCTTTGGGTATTCAGTAAGAAGAATCATTTACTTTCTAACCTTAGAAGATCTTTATCAATATCCCCTCCTCTAGGTCTCTGTGAAGTTTGATCAATTATTGAAAATTTCATTGCCTCAGGTTTATTATTATGAAATTGTTTTTTTTTTTATTTTATTTTTTATTCCTTTTTTTATTTTCAAATTAGGATATACAAAACAACAATATATAAAAATACATTCTTGTCAACTTTGTTACCTAGTTAAACAATCATTTACTTAAAACCATATCAGCATTCACTCCCTTTCATCCCTCCTTACATTCTGGAAGATCTGAGCTATTACTGGTCGTTCAATAATTCCTGTCCCATACTCTCCACTTAAGAGGGTCTGTTTTAATTAACCCACTTTGTATATAGTTAACTTCTAACTCTCTAATATGCTTTATTTTCCAAATAATATCAGAAAATATGGGAGGGGAACTATCTTTCCATTTCTTTATTAATAGATTTTTAGCTATTGAGAAGATAATAATCGCAACTGCTCTGTTTTCAATAGCTACCTCACTTGGAAACATATGTAGAATGCTACATTCTCCCTTAAAAGGGAGTTGATTCCCTGTTAGCTTGTCCAAAAGTTCGTAACAACTTTCCCAAAATTGTTTTATCTTGGTACAATCCCATAACATATGTAATAAATTAGCCTGATTACCGCATTCTCTCCAACACAGTTTGTCTGCAGGGGAGTGTGAAATTTGTGCTATTTTCACAGGGGTCATATACCAGTTATTGATAATTTTAAAAAACGATTCTCTGTATGCTGTTTGTTTGATAAATCTGTTTGTCCATTTTAATGCTGTATCCCAGTCTGTTTCGTCTGTTACTAGTTTTAGGGTTAATTCCCATTGGATCATACCATTAGATTTGGAGTGCTCTCCGGCTGATCTTATGATGTTAAAACATTTAGATACTAGATGTTTATTCTCGGATTTGAGGAGGATTTTTTCCATGGGATTTAATTCTTTATTATTTTGAGAGTTTACCTTGGTTGTATCACAGAAAGTTCTATATGCTGTATATGCTAACCATCCTTCTCCTGAGATCCCAAACTTTTCTTTCATTTGTTCAAAGGGGGCGATCTGCCCGTTAATCACTGTGTCTCTTATCCGGCTAAGTCCTTTCCTCTTCCATTCTTTCGTAATATTTTTCATATTTAAATGTATTATCGAGTCTAACGGAGTAATGATACTACCCTTAGGGATTAATTTATATTTCCTATTAATCTGTCTCCAATTTTTTAAAATTTCTTTCATAATAGTTGATCCTACGGCTAGATCCTTAATGGCTGGTTCTACCCCAAAAACTAAAGCTGATAAATGGTGATTTAAATTTAAAGCTTTTTCTATTTCTATCCATGGAAGTATCTGTGATGTTTCTAACCATTTCAAGGTGTGTACTACACAATTCGCCTCCTGGTATGGTTGTACTAAAGGGTAAGCGTGTTTGTCTATATAATTGTTATAAAAAATTTTTATGTGATGATGAAATACTTGTAATGTACATAGATAATTGATGTACTTGTACTAGGACAACTGTTTGTATACATTTTTTTGTATAAAATAGTGTATATATAAAAGTTGTGATATTTATTGAATATTATGTGACTTCTTAATAGTGATTGTTCTATTTCTCAATTATAGAAAAGCAGTATATGAAAACCCTTCATTGAGTCCTTGTGGGCTTTGGGTATTCAGTAAGAAGAATCATTTACTTTCTAACCTTAGAAGATCTTTATCAATATCCCCTCCTCTAGGTCTCTGTGAAGTTTGATCAATTATTGAAAATTTCATTGCCTCAGGTTTATTATTATGAAATTGTTTTTTTTTTTTTTTTTTTTTATTCCTTTTTTTATTTTCAAATTAGGATATACAAAACAACAATATATAAAAATACATTCTTGTCAACTTTGTTACCTAGTTAAACAATCATTTACTTAAAACCATATCAGCATTCACTCCCTTTCATCCCTCCTTACATTCTGGAAGATCTGAGCTATTACTGGTCGTTCAATAATTCCTGTCCCATACTCTCCACTTAAGAGGGTCTGTTTTAATTAACCCACTTTGTATATAGTTAACTTCTAACTCTCTAATATGCTTTATTTTCCAAATAATATCAGAAAATATGGGAGGGGAACTATCTTTCCATTTCTTTATTAATAGATTTTTAGCTATTGAGAAGATAATAATCGCAACTGCTCTGTTTTCAATAGCTACCTCACTTGGAAACATATGTAGAATGCTACATTCTCCCTTAAAAGGGAGTTGATTCCCTGTTAGCTTGTCCAAAAGTTCGTAACAACTTTCCCAAAATTGTTTTATCTTGGGACAATCCCATAACATATGTAATAAATTAGCCTGATTACCGCATTCTCTCCAACACAGTTTGTCTGCAGGGGAGTGTGAAATTTGTGCTATTTTCACAGGGGTCATATACCAGTTATTGATAATTTTAAAAAACGATTCTCTGTATGCTGTTTGTTTGATAAATCTGTTTGTCCATTTTAATGCTGTATCCAAGTCTGTTTCGTCTGTTACTAGTTTTAGGGTTAATTCTCATTGGATCATACCATTAGATTTGGAGTGCTCTCCGGCTGATCTTATGATGTTAAAACATTTAGATACTAGATGTTTATTCTCGGATTTGAGGAGGATTTTTTCCATGGGATTTAATTCTTTATTATTTTGAGAGTTTACCTTGGTTGTATCACAGAAAGTTCTATATGCTGTATATGCTAACCATCCTTCTCCTGAGATCCCAAACTTTTCTTTCATTTGTTCAATGGGGGCGATCTGCCCGTTAATCACTGTGTCTCTTATCCGGCTAAGTCCTTTCCTCTTCCATTCTTTCGTAATATTTTTCATATTTAAATGTATTATCGAGTCTAACGGAGTAATGATACTACCCTTAGGGATTAATTTATATTTCCTATTAATCTGTCTCCAATTTTTTAAAATTTCTTTCATAATAGTTGATCCTACGGCTAGATCCTTAATGGCTGGTTCTACCCCAAAAACTAAAGCTGATAAATGGTGATTTAAATTTAAAGCTTTTTCTATTTCTATCCATGGAAGTATCTGTGAAGTTTCTAACCATTTCAAGGTGTGTACTACACAATTCGCCTCCTGGTATGGTTGTACTAAAGGGTAAGCGATTCCTCCTTTTAGGAAGCTTCTTCCCATAGTTCTTTTTTTAACTCTTATATGACTGGAGTGGTGTATAAACACATCTATTACTCGTTGTAACTTGTTTAACCAGCCCCTGGGGATCTTATAGGGGATACACCTTAAAATGTAATTTAATCTGGGTAGTAGCATCATTTTAACTGCTGCCATTTTACCTGAAAAAGAGAATCTATTTTTTCTCCAGTTATCTGTAATGTTCCGAAATTTAAACAATAAATCTTTATAGTTTCTATCTACTGTGTTCTGTATGTTTCCCAGGAAAATAATTCCTAGGTGCTTAATTGAATCTGACTCCCAGTCATACCGATAATTGCTCTTTAATTGTGATTTACTTAGAGACATTAAAGCAAAGTGTTTCAGATTTCCTATAATTCAATTTATAATAAGACACTCTACTGTATTTATCTATTATTTTTGCTAAATGGTGGAGAGATTCTTCAGGACGCGTGAGAGATAGTACTACATCGTCTGCGTATAAACTGATTTTATGTTCCTTCTCCCCCACTCTGATCCCATAAATTTGAAGGGATGACCTGATAGCTTCCGCCAGAGGTTCTATCATTAGTGTAAACAGAGTGGGGGAGAGGGGACAACCCTGTCTGGTGCCATTTGTAATTCCGAAGTGGTCTACCTTAACCCCTATCCCAGTTACTTCTGCTGTCGGGGATCTGTAAAGAGCTCCTATTGCCTTAGCCCCAAATTCTCCGAATCCAAATTTAGACAACACCAATTTCATGTACTCCCGCCCTACTCTGTCAAACGCTTTTTCCGCGTCTAAAGACAAGAATAGGGTGGGGGCACTATTTAGTCTTGCAACTTTGGCCAAATTCATAAGTTTTCTGATATTCTCTGTTCCCTGTCTACCGGTCACAAACCCCATTTGTTCTATTGCAATTAATTTTCCTATAAATTTTTGTATTCTAAGACTCAAAATCTTTGCATATAATTTAGTGTCTGCATTTAAAAGGGAAATTGGTCTGTAATTTGAACAGGATTGTGTATCCAAATTGGCCTTCGGGATCATAATCAATGCTACCTTTGTCATTTCCGCTGGAATAGTTCCCAACGTTTTAATTTCGTTAAATACTTCAGTAAGATGGGGACTCAGAGTTTGTGAAAATGTTTTATAGAAAAGATTAGTGTATCCATCTGGACCTGGAGCTGTATAAGGTTTTAGTTGGTTAATTACTTGTAGTACTTCCTGGTTTGTAATTGGGTTATTCAATTCTGCTAGGTCCTCTGAAGATACTTTGGGCAGTTGTATCTCATCTAAAAATGCTTGAATTTCTTCCACCGCCGGTTTGCAAAGGGGGGCTGACTTTTCCAAATTATAGAGTTCCTTATAGTATCTAGTAAAGGCTTGTCCAATTTCATGGGGGGAAGAAATATATCTTCCTTCCTCCTTAATAACTGTTATTCTTTTTTTTTCCTTTTTCTTTTTTACTTGTAAGGCTAATAATTTGCTGTTTTTATTGTTTTGATGATAATAAGTTTGTTGGTAGCGCCATATTTCTCTGTCTGATCTTAATTGATTGATCTTATTTATTCTGTTTCGTATTATTTTAATCTCTACCATTATTTGTTGTTGTGGATCTAGAATGTATTTGGATTCCAACTTATTTAATTCTATATATAACTCTTTTAACGGGGTTCCTCTTTGTTTAATCAATTGTGCTTTAAGTTTAATCAAAAGCCCTCTTGTAAAAGCTTTTTGAGTGTTCCAAATCGTGCAATGTGAAGGGACCGAGTGAATATTTATCTTAAAAAAACTCTCTATTTCTTTGTTTAAGTACTCTTTATTTTTCTCCGTTCTTATTATCGTATCGTCTAGTTTCCATTGTGGTCTATCCCGTTTTACTTTATTAATTTCTATTACTAACGTCGTGTGTGCGTGATCCGAAGTGACAATCTTACCTATTTCAGTGTCCGTGATCTTGTTTATAATTTGAGAGTTTACCAGTGTTAAATCTATTCGTGAGTATATATTGTGTGGATTGGAATAAAAGGAGAACTCCTTTTGGTTTGGATGTTGGACTCTCCAAGCATCAAATAAATGTTTTTTAATAATCCATTTCGTGAATAACTGCGCTTCTTTATTTACTTTACTTAGATTTTTCTGTGCGAGTTTTATTAACCTGTCTAGATTTGTGTTTGGGATCAAATTAAAGTCACCTGCTATCACCAGCGATCCCTGGGCGTACTTCTTAATCAAATTGCCTATTAGTTTTAGAAATTTTACTTGTTTCTCATTTGGCGCGTAAATATTTATTAGTGTCATTTCCTGTTTATTAATCTGACCCTTCCATAGGATGTATCGGCCCTCTGGGTCTATTATTAATAATGTTTCTGCAATTTCTAAATTATTAGAGAAAAAGATTGAAACTCCCCTCTTTTTCTTTTCTCCTACTGAATGATGACTGCAATCAAAAACCCCTGTCGCGAAACCTGGAATCTTGGTTTTCCCCCAGTGTGTCTCTTGTAGCAATATCAAGTCTGCTTTCTCTTTTCTACATTGTCTGAGAACAGTTTTCCTTTTACTAGGAGAATTTAAACCATTTACATTCCAACTAAGTATTTTTATGGACATAAATTACAAATGCAGTAAATTCTTATTGACCCTTTATCTACAACTACAATATCTCCCCTTGTGACTTTGTCTACCCAGAGTGCCAGATCTTCCTTACTTCAATTCATACTAACATTCATACAATTAGAACAGAAGAGACTCATATCAAGCCTTTCCAAACTTCTGTTCAGCAGGGAATCAACCATTGTTTGGAAATGGTTGGCGGATTCATTTGGAGACAACGGTAACTTTTAGAGATCTTTCCATTATTCCTTACACAAACCCAGGACGACAATAAGGGGATAGCAAAGGTGAGAAACACCTGAAGGAAACAAGAGGAAGCAACAAAAAAAAAAGAAAAAAAAAAAAAAACATATCGGCTTTGTTTGAAATGTCCCTTAGTCTGACAAAGTCATTTCTTCCTCTGCCAGTCAGGCATGGGGACTTGCAGGTCCATTGCAGGATCTTTCGGATCCGGGTTGTTAAGCTTACTAATACTCAGAAAGTCTCGGGCTTCTGCCACGGTCTTAATCTTGTGCCAAGTTGATCCTTGTGATACCAGTAGACCTACTGGGAAGGTCCATTTGTAAATAATGTTGCTCTTTCTTAAGGCTTGTGTTATGAAGTTAAACTCCTTTCTCTTGCTCATTGTGCCTTTTGAAAGATCTGCAAATATTTGAATATTTTCATATGGCTGTCCGAATGTCTTCATCAAGTAACTTGCTTTCGATATTGCTTCTTTTGTAGATGCATGATGGATTCTTACTATCACATCTCTGGGATTTTTATTTTGTAAATAGCCTGGGAGCGGGATTCGGTGAATTGTATCCAGTTTTGGATCCAGCTGCGAAAAATTAGGAGTAACTTTGGTAAACAGTTCCAAGATGTATGTTGGGAGATCTTCTCTTTTAATGGCTTCCGGTATACCTCTTATTCGCAGGTTATTCTTCCGAGCCTTATCTTCCATCCTGTTCATCTGGTCATTCAATATTGAGATTTGGCTGGCCATTTTTGATGACTGTTCCACAATCATATTGTGATCAATGATCAGTTTGTCAAATTTATCTTCCAAATCCGCAGAACGGCTGTTTACCTCTTTTATTGATTTTGCATTTTCCATTATTTGGTTTTTAATTTCAGCAAAAAATTCTTCTTGGAAGTTCTTCAAAATCTCCTTCATTTTGTCTGTGGTGAGGAAATTCTCCTCTTGTTTTTCCAGCTCTTTACTTGATACCTTTGTGTGGGAAAGAGGAATACTTTGCTCCAGCACTTCTTTCGGAGTGTGTTTTGGGAGGGACGTTGTAGAGCTTTTGGGGGTAAAAAAGGGAGATGGCTCTGCGGTTGGGCTTTTCCTGGTTTTGGATTTGTTTTTGGCCGCCATTTTTTTTCCTTTTGTAATGTTCTATTTCCCTAAAGGTTGTTACTTCCAAGCCCCCTCTTTTTTTTTTTTTTTTTTCCCCTCTCTTTCCTTCCCCTTTTCTCTATCTACTTGTTCCTTTCTTTATTATTTCCTTTCCACTTCTTTCTTATTTCTCTTGTTATCTTTTTTCTTTTTTCTTTTCCCTTTCTCCCTCCTTTCCTTCTTTTCCCTTGTCACAAAATTTTTTCTTTTTTTTTTTTTTCCTTTCCTGTCGCGGTTTATTCACTCCTTGTGATACCCATGCTATTTTAATTAGAAGTGCTGTTTAGTTTATTGTGCATCCACAGTCTTAAGGATAGCTGAACCCTTCTGTCTTTCATTAGGGAGTACGCTGTTCCTTTTATGACTGTTACTATTATGGCGCCTCTGAGGGATATTCCCTTAATCTGGTCATAGCGGGTTCCCGTTGTTTTTACCAATTAGCTTCTTTTCATCTGCCGGAGCTATCCTCCTAATAGATTAGATTCTTCCGGACTTTTAAGTTCCAATATGGGAGATGTTTATATTGGAGCAAGGGATTATATCCCCAATCTGCTGCTTCTATTGCTTTATTGCTAATGGTTCTTTTCTTCCTTTTAGCGGGTATCTTATACCCTTATAACACCTTTGGTGTGTTGGAGCTGCGTAGCCGCCAGCCTCAGGGGTTCTGAGTTAGTTAGCTGTATTTGCTTTAATTATACCCGTTGCTTTCTAATAATTACACAGTTCTTTTCCAGCATCATGGCATTAGCATAAACAGCTCAGTACAGCAGATACCACAGTATACTATTTGTAATGCAGATAAGGTAAGGTCTAAGGTTGTAAGGGTATATTCCCTTATTCCTTACCTTTCTGCCTTGGTGCGCCGGTGAGCTTCTCAGGGGTCTGGCTCCTGACGTCCCAGGGCTGCTCTGCCCACTTCTCCTCCTGTGGCTTCCAGCAAAGCCCTCTGCTTTGAAAAGTGCCTTCTTTAGAGGGTCCGGCACTCTGTCCGTTCTTTAGGGCTTAGAAATGCCCCTTTGTCCTTCCCTGGTCAGCTCTCCGCTCCTGCACGATGGTATCGCCGTTATTTCAGTGATACAGCGCTAGCTCGTGCTTCCCCTGGGCTGGAAGGCTGCTTCCAGCTCCCTGCTCTCGCTGTGTGACGTCACCCGCCGTCTCCTCCGCTACACGCCGGCTTTTCGCGGCTACGGCTCCATTTCCGGTTCCCCTATTATTATGAAATTTTTTAATGTGACGAGACACTGACGTGTCCATTTCTTTAGTCACTGTGTAAGCATGCTCCAAGATTCGTCTCCGTAATTGGCGTGTAGTTTTGCCTATGTACAATTTGGGGCAGGAACAGGTTATTATATAAACAACATGTGTGGAGCTACAATTAATGAAGTTCTTAATCGGATATTTGATATTAGTATTTGGATCAATGAATTCTTTACTTGGGACAATAAACTTACAAGCTTTGCATTTTCCACATTTAAACAATCCCTTTGTAGATGGTAACCATGATGTTCTCATTATTTTAGATGGCTTAAAGAAGCTATTCACTAATTCATCTTTGATACTTTTATTCTTCCGATAAGTAATAGAGACTTTTTCTGATAGACTCGTGCGTAATGTAGAGTCTTCTGTTAGTATATACCAATGCTTGTCTAGAATTTCTTTAATTTCTTTCCAATCTTTTCCAAATGACATAATGCATCTTATTTGGCCATTTGCTTCTGCCTTCTTTTTTGAATATAATAGATCCTGTCTATCAGATTCCAAAGCTCTTTTATATGCTTTTTTCAATAGACGATTGGGATATCCTCGAGCTTTAAATTTTTCCCCTTAGTTGATCTGCTTGGGTCTTAAAATCATCTGAATTACTGCAGTTTCTTTTAACCCGTAGATACTGACTTATCGGGATTCCTGGTTTTAAAGCTCTAGGATGCTGACTTGACCATTTTAATAGTGAGTTTGTTGCAGTAGATTTCGTAAAGGTAGATGTGTGTATTTTTCCCATTAGATCCCTTGATATTATTAGATCTAGGAATTCGATTTTTTCTTCATCCATAACGTACGTGAATTTTAAACCTAAAGAGTTTATATTCAATCTTTCAATAAACTCTATGAATTCCTTAACATCTCCGATACATAATACCATGATATCGTCAATGAATCTATGCCAGGATAATATTTTATCATTATATCCAGACATTTCTTCAGAAAATACATGCGTTTTTTCCCAAAAGTCTAAATACAGGTTTGCATAATTCGGGGCACATGGGGTCCCCATGGCAGTACCATTGATTTGATGATACCAATGGTTGTTAAAGATAAAGAAGTTTCGTGTTAGTATAAAGCGAAGCAATGAAGTAATAAATACATTCATATTCTGATCTTCCGCAGGTCTCATACTTAAATAATGTTCTACTGCGGAAATCCCCTGATCATGTGGGATGCTGGAATACAGTTGTTCTACATCAATAGATATCAAGATTGTTTTAGTGGGTACAACAATATCCTCTAAATGTTTCAAAAGATCCAATGTGTCTTTTAAGTAGGAAGGTATTTCAAGTACTATTTCTTTGATGTAATCATTTACATATTCACTTATTTTTTCCATCAAACTACCATTTCCAGATACAATTGGTCGTCCCGGTACGGGCAGTTTCTTTTTGTGTATCACCGGTCTTTTTGGAAAAAGATAATCATACGTATTCTGATCTATAAGTTTATCTTGTTTGGCTGTTTGTAGTAAATGTTTTAACTCTTTTAAGAATTCTTGGAGTGGATTACTTTTTAACACTCTATACGTTGATGTATCCAATAGTAATTTGTTGCACATTCTTAGATATTCTTCATCTAAGATAACTGTGTTACCTCCTTTATCAGCGGGTTTAATCACCACTTTGCTCTTTTTTAATTCCTGTAGAGATTTCAATTCCTCCACACTTAAATTGGCTTTGGCTTTGCTTCTTTTTATCCTGAACATGATTAAATAGACTTTTTAAGTCTTTAGTCACCAAATCCACAAATACCTGAATATTTCCATATTGTTTAAAGTCAGGCGTAAAAGTGCTGTTGTTTTTCTTGGTTATTTTAGTCTGAGAAAGGCCTTCATACTTTTGTTCATTCATTAGTGACAGCATAGTTTCAAATACTTCTTTATCTTCGTCACATATACCCCAGTTATTAAGTTCTATCTTCCGTTTTTGTGTGAAGAATTTTTTAAGCGCTAATTTCCTCGCAAATAAATTTATATCTTTAACATTTACAAAAAGATCTGGATTGCTTGTAGGGACAAATGAAAGGCCCTTTGATAACAAAGATATATGTGAGTCCTTCAGTTTAAATTCAGACAAATTTATCACTTTAGTTTCTTTTTGTTGCATAGATATTGCAGTTTCTTTTTTGTTTTTTTTCTTTCCAATGATAATTGCTCTATTTGATTTACTGATTGATCATATCTTACACATTCTTTCTGAGATCTTGACTTCTTATAATGTGTTAGGGCTATATCTTTTACCAATTCTTTTGAGAGCATCTCTGTCAAAACTCTATTTATATTTATGTTATCATTTTTTATTATTTTTTTACGTTTCTGAGACATTCTTGTTGGATTCCTGTGAGCTTTCTTTGTTTTGACTCTTGTTTCATTTTGTTTATCATTAGTATTTTTTGTAAATTCTGTAGGATTATGATTATTTATGTTGATCTTTATTGATTCTTTCTTGGTCGAGACGTATAATGGCGTTTTTGGGCGTGCCCCTTGCCTAAAAAATGATGTTCTAGCGTAGTTTGATTAGATCCTGATCTCGTTGTTGGGCCGCTAAACGTTCCCCCTACATATTGTTTTCGTAATTTGTATTGTTATGTATTTTCTTCTCTTTCTGATGTCTCTGCCTCTGAAGAACTTATATCAGTATTGTTTGAGTGCCCAATTCTGATAAATTTGTATATTCTTCCAGCTTGGTAGTCATGACTATCACGTAAAAAAATGTTTTGGTTTCTCGCTATAAGATCTCTCTTAAATTTCTCAACATTGTTATGTAATTTTATATTCAATGCATCATATTCCCCATGATCCTTGAATTTTGAAAAGTCAGTTTGTTTATCTATAACTGTTTGTTTGATATTTTCCAAGTTTTTTTTTTCAGTTTCTAAAATCAAGCTCATCAGTTCTATCGAACATTTATCAACAATTTCAGTCCATTTTGTCACAAAATTTTCTTCTAATAGATGCGTGGCAGGCGCTAACTGGATTCTCAATCCTCTAGGGACAATTTTAGACTTGACATAATTTTGGAGACTTGATATCTCCCAAATAGTTCTTATTTTTTTTTCAATCCTTTAAGTAATTCTTTGGAGCTTCCTATTATGCTCTTCCTATTATGCTCTGGTCACCCATTAGTTTAAGTAACCCTGTTTCTTTAATACAGAAGGTGGACTCTGCTTCCTTAATTAACTCTGTAAAGTCCCACTGGTTCAAATTAGATTGCGCCATTTTCTTTTTAATTATTTATTTGACCAATTCTTTACTTTAGAGAATTTAATTCTAGATTTTTGATAAGACAATAGTTGCTTTCTTTGTCCTTATAGTCAGTTAAATAAGAGCATTCAATTAGTATACTCCCAGTTTTGTAAAAAATGTCTTTTGTTTGCGTTATTTTTATAGTGTCTTTTAACGTGGACTAAACCACAAGTCAGTTAATTCAATGTATCACTGCACTACGGTTCCCTGGTGCTTAACACCTAAACATAGATTTACATTTTTTATAACCATACGAGTACTAAGAGTGCGCTTTTTTCTAGATTGGTTTTATCACACTTTTTTGAGCTAATTCAATACACATGTTTTCATCTTCCCAAGGATTAGCAAAGTAATTTTGCCATATGAGGGAAGATTGCATGTGGTATGGGACATTGTTTGTCACTAGCTCTTAGAGAGTATCCATCCATCCATAGACCATAAAAGTTCCTATATTTTTCTCTAAATTTAAATCTATGTTTAGGTGTTAAGCACCAGGGAACCGTAGTACAGTGATACATTGAATCACCTTAATTATTCACCTTATACACAGAGTACATCATGAGTAAGGCCAGACTGGATGAATACAAAGCCGGAATCAATATTGCTGGAAGGAATTTCAACAACCTCAGATAAGCCGATGATACCACTCTTATGGCTGAAAGCGAGGAGGAACTAAATTACTTATTGATGAGGGTAAAAGAAGAGAGTGCAAAAGTTGGCCTGCTGCTCAACGTTAAGAAGACAAAGATCATGGCAAACAGCAATCTCACTTCCTATCAAATAGACAGGGAAAACGTGGAGGCAGTGACAGATTTTATTTTCCTTGGATCCAAGATCTCTGAAGATGGTGACTGTAGTCATGAAATTAAAAGACATTTGCTTCTGAGGAGGAAAGCTATGGAAAGCTTGGACAAGCTAGTAAAAAGTAAATATATTAAACTATCAACAAAGGTCTGCATAGTTAGAACTATGGTATTCCCAGTAGTAACATACAGATGTGAGAGCTGGACCATAAAGAAGTCTGAACTTTGTATAATTGATGCCTTTGAAAACTGCTTAGAATATCCAATAAATCAATACTCAAGGAAATCAAGACAAACTGTTCACTAGAAGGTATGATCATGAGGCTGAAGCTCAAATATTTTCGCCATTTCATGAGATGGCAGGATTCCCTAGATGCTGGAAAGGATTGAAGGCACAAGAAAAAGGGGGTGAAAGAGGCAGAGATTGATAGATGAGGCCACTAAAGCAATGAACATGAACTTGATGAAGCTCAGAGGAACAGTGACTGAGAGCAGGCATGCTGTGGTCCATAGAGTCACGGAGAGTCGGACGCAACAACAACTACTAAACAACAGCAACCATAACATTTGGTATCAGCTTGCTCAGAAAGCCCAGGGGCAAAGAGCTTCCCAAGTGCAGACTAGTTTTTATTTTTTTCTGTATATATATATATATATATATATATATATATATATATATATATATATATATAAGATTCATGGTAATCTAAATTATTTATTTGTTCTATAGTAGTATGTATATTTGGCTCATACACAGGCTGCACTTTGGCTCTTACAAAGACTGCACATTGGCTCTTACAGGCACAGGCTGCACTTGAGCCCTTGCACATACTGCACTTTGGTTCTTACAGGCACATGATGCATATTAGCTCTTACAGGCACAGACTGAACATTAGCTCTTACAGCCACAGGATGAAAATTAGCTCATACAGGCAGAGGCTGCACATTGGCTCGATGTAATAAAGATTTTGTATAGAAAAAAGAAAAATTAGTTAGCACTTGGGTGTATCTCAAGGCCCTAATTTGGGAACTTTTTGGTACCCCAGAGACTAGATACATTTTCATATTTTCACATTTATATATATGTCACAGAGCAGGGTCCAGTGGGCCGGAGGAGGGCCTAGGAAGGGCCCAACACAAAAAAATATTTATTTTTGCACCAAGGACCTCCATTCACTAGCTCCACCACTGTCCCAAATGCTTGGCACTCCAAGGAATAGGTCTTTTATTTGTGGTTTCCTCTATTTTAGAAGCTTTTTTTCATCTCCATTAGATCATTCTTTGTCTGGATTTCCAAATAAATTACCGATTATGAAAAATGCTAACACTGCTCAGATTTTGTTGTATCCTGTAGCAAATAATACACAGATTTTCTTAAAAGTGTCTACTTATTGTATCATTTGCCAGTGGATGTTATTAGAACTTCTAACTTTGATATTGTAAAGTAATTTACTAGATCCATCCTTGGAAATGTCTGCAATTTTTTTCCACATTGCAGTAAAATTGCTTTTAAATTGGTAGCATTGAGAGAATGCGATTACTAACCCAATATATTCGATTTCACCAGGCAATTTTTTATGCATTTCACAATGTATTATCTCTCTATCATTTATTTGAACGTGTTTAGTTAAATAACATACATAAATACTTCCTAAAAAAAGTCTCTCTTTAATATTCTGTATATGTATCAAGAAACTTTCTGTTTGCTCTAAAATACTAAATCTATATTGTAATATATCTCGATAAAGTTATGTTTCCCAAAGATAAATACCATTGGAAAAATTAAATTATGATATATAAATGGCTGGTGTATTAAAGGATTATTGTAGTTCGGGAAAAATATTAGATGTTTGTGAAATTTGTAACAAATTAACAGCTATGGGCATAAAAATGTTTTTAAGTAAAATATTTATTGTAGGAGACATTATCTGAAGGATAACATGTTTGCATTCCCAGAATGCAGTGCAATAACTAGTTCTTATGAGCAAGAAATATGTTTTTTATATATATAAATATACATACAATGAGGGGCATCCATTTTGGGGCTAAATTTACATAAATTAATACTTAAGGATATCAAGACAAATTTAATTAAATACTACAGTTTCACAGACTGATCACTAGGGGGTGCCTGTCTGGAACTAGAATTACAACAGGAAAAGAAAATGAGAGATAGCTATGGCAGCTTGGAACTAGTGAGATTAAGAAGATATTTTAGATAGATAGATATTACTGGAGTTGGTGCTTTCCTTTTTTAAATTCGCCACCTCACCACCAGCATTGGCAGCAGCAGTGGTGGCGACCAACTGCTAAAATGGCGCTGACGATATTTCATTGCTGATATCATAGCATTAGGGTTAGGAAAACTGTTAGGGTTAGGGTGAGGGTTAGGGTTAGTTTAAGGGTTTGGGTAACCTTCTAAGGTTGCAACTTCTGTAAAATATTGGTAGCATCATTTAGCAGCTCCTTGCTGCAACTGCTGCTGCCACTGCTGGTGCAGTCATAAAAGAAAAGATTCCTGGAGTCTTATAATTTACATGCTATGCAATGTAATTCAGTGGTGTTATTGTGTATGTATATTTTCCTGTTACAAGGTCTGATTATCACATATATAGGTGTGAGCATGTGGGTCGTTGCTAACGCTGCGGGCTCGCATAGCGAGCCTGCGGCCCTCGCATCACGGGGGCCGCAGTTGCTGGCAAGGAGGTGCTCCTTGCCAGCAACTGCAGACTTCGCAAAATTTTCGGACTTACGATAAAAAAATACGAGATGCGCAACTTAGAAAAAAAAACATTACGACCTCGCAAAAATACAACTCTACCGCCCAGAAACCTGCGCATATGAAAACATTAAAAACACAATAAATACACACAACAAATACATAAAAAGCTTACCTACAGCAAGGGGGGGGGGGCACACAGGACCTCGAAAAGTGAAGTTACACCTCAATTAAACTCGAAATACAAGAGCTTAGACACTCAAAAATCACCTAAGCGAGAGAAAAAATGGGCGCCGAAGAAAACGAAAACGAGGCTAAGGACGCAAAACTACTACACTTACTCAAAAAACCAAACAAACGCTCCAGACCACTTCACGAGGCACGTAACACACACTATGCGGCACGTACCACACTGCTATTACCCACCATTTTACATGAAACACACAACTATTAGCTGCAAAATGGCGGCTGGAACGCAAATTTAAGGCTGGAATGCAAATAGCGCATGCCTATTGCATTCTAACCGTTTCAACCACCTGAAAGTTTATAAATACTGCACCCTTTCCAGAAAGTTCTACATTTCTCCTCAGCTGATGAACAGTGTGACTGCATAGTTCACTGCTGCCGTTACTTCAGAATTACTTATCAAGAGAATTACTTACCAATTTACAACTTCACAATCTGCAAATTCCAACTGAGAGATAAGCTATAATACATTTAATTTAGTAAGAAAGACCTAAAAAAAGACATTTAAAAAAAATACAATTTCAAAGATTCACACCAAAGATGTCATTCATGTATAGTGACATGTGAAATGCAAATGTATGTGTATAGGCCCTACAGCAAGCTAATCTTAACTCAAACTAATCAAAGAAGTATATTCAAGTGACATTAATTCACAGGAACTAATGCCACCAAAAAAAAATTACACCCATAGATATTTAACCTGCAGCTCAATCTTTCCCATTTTTTTCACTTTTAAAATAGACTCTGTATCAACAGCGTCACTCAAGAAATTGCAGCGTGGACTGTGAAAGTGGATTACTTTTAAAGAACACAAAGAAAGATGAAGAGGTAAGATACAAAAATACATTACATGCAGAAAAAGACCATGCTTTTCCAAAACCAAAACAATAAATATACAATTAACCATTTACCTTTCTCTTTTAAACCGAAACTACAAGAAGACTGGCGGATTGGTAGTAGGGGACCCTCTGTCATTCATACACCAAAAATACTTCAATCAAGGTATAGTATAACAAGTAAAAAAAATTACAGAAATCCCATGTTTCCTGCCCGCCAATATCAGAAGTAAAAAAAAAAAAAAATAGAAGCCTCAATACAAATTACAGCAAAACCAAAACAACACACTTCAAGAAACATTGCTAACACATATACAATTCACAAATAAACACACTTGCATAGAAAAAAAAATTGTTAACACAACCCATAACTAAAATACAAGTGGCGGACACAAAACAGGATAGTACAGCCAACATTAGCAACATAGAGAAAACAAACTTATTCTTCCTGTTTACTCTACAACAACCTCTAACCATCACCCATAAGTCAAATGAAGCATCCCAAAAGTGGTGGACACAAAATAGGATAGTACAAAAAATCTTCCCAACAGATAGAAAACTAACTTAACATTCCCGTTTACTCTCCAACAACCTCTAACCCTCACAGAGAAGCCAAATGAAGCATCCCAAAAGTGGAGGACGCAAAATAGCATAGTACTGCAAATATTCCCAACATATAGAAAATACAATTCACATTCATCTTTAGTCTACAACAACCTTTAACCCTCAGCCACAAGCCAAATACAGCATCCCAAAAGTGGTGGACATTAAACAGGATAGTCCAACAAACATTGCTAACATATTCAAAATGGAACCAACATTAATGTTTAGTCTACAACAAACTCTAACTGTAACCCAGAACTCAAATCAACCAATTTAAAAGTGGCTCACAAAAAACAGCATAGCATAACAAATCATGATAACAGATACACTATTTAAAAAAAAAGAATACCGTTTTATGGCCAACAAACTACTACAGTAAAAGAATAATAGAATTACACCAGTGGTCTCCACAAAACACCATAATAATCAATTACAGCCAGCGCTGTACGCTTTCTCACACACTCGCAAATCAATAACATTTTACACACAAGAAAGAAACCAAATATCAGAACACATTGCTTTGCAAAAAAATAAACCATGCTATTCATCAACAATAAATTCTAATCAAATAAAATTTCTCTTTTACAACAGACACTGCATGAAGACTGTCGCACGAAGATTTCCAACACCGGATCCAGTGATATACAAGTAAAAAAAGAGAAAACAAAATGAACATGTTTGCTGTGCAGCAATGTAGAGAGAAAAAATAAAATAAAACAAAAACACACCAACAACAATAAGCCCCACAAATCACCATCCTTCAACAAATATTGGTGACAGATTTCTAATTTATCTACTAACTAACTTTTACCTACAACAACCTTTAACAGTAAACCCTAACTTCAATCTATCAAACAAAATGTGCCCAAGATAAAACAGCATAGTACAACAAATAGTGAAAACACATAAAAAAATAAACTATAAAATCTCTGTTCAGGTCCCTAACCTACAACATTAAGCACGAAACCTAAACAGAAACAGAAAATAGGATACTACAACAAATACTACTAACACCTACCAAAGAACAATAGAAACCTTATTTTCACACCCACACCATATAAGCCTAAAACTCAAATATAAGGCTACTACTATAACAATCACCTACAGTACAAATTTCAAAGACCAATATATTACTACTATTTTTTGGCATCTACTATGCCTCTAAGGCAACCCTACAAACCTAAAAGATAAAAAGCAGCGAACAACCAAAAAAAAAAAAAAAATATAACACATACTTATTTAACACTATAAAACTACTACATCTACAATGACCTTGGCTCTGCTATGCCTCTAAGCCAAAAATGAAAACCTACAAGATAAAAAGGAACACCAAAAAAATAGCACATACTAATTTAACACTATAAAGCAACTTCATCTACAATGACCTATAATCACATACAAACAAAGTACATTTAGAATCACAACATTGTTGCAACAAAAACATTAGAGTAACAAAAAACACAAACAAGCACTTCCAAATCAATTTTACATCACAAACTAAACCAATGATACATTCTTTTCATTTACAGATTAAGATGGCTGATAACGACACCAAACAGGAAAATATAAGACGTCAAGCTAGAGAACGACAACAAAGATGGGCAAACCAGCAGACGCCGGAGCAGAAGGAAATTCCAATGAGAAAAAGAACGGAGAAGACTTGCAAGCAAAAGACTATCACCTGAAAAAATAAAAGCTACACCTAAAAAAGCAACAAAAAAACAAAAGCATTTAGAACCTGTTCCTGAACCATCACATAACATTTCAAATGATGAATTACAAACTGAAACTGATATATGCTCTTCAAATTCTCCTTTACTTAAGTCTTTAGCAGTAGAGGTTTATAATTGTGGTGACATGAATATTCTCTGTCAATTTTGTGAGGCTTATCATTTTAAACAGGAAAGACCCAGAGATAGACAGTTCATTAGTTGCTGTCAAAAAGGCAAGGTCAAACTTTCAGAAAGACAACAATTCCCAACATATTTACAAAACATTATGACTGAACCTACTTTTCCAAACTACAGAAATTTCAAAACAAACATAAGATCATACAGTAGTGCCATATCCTTTGCATCTATGGGGGCAACATTAGCTGCTAATGTACCAGGACATGGCCCTTACTGCTTTAAAGTCCAAGGCCAAATTTACCATCGTACTTCACATTTACATCCAGAGGAAGGAGAGCAAAGAAAATTTGCTCAACTATATGTCCTAGATACAATGGAAGCTGTTGACCAACGTATGCAGCTGCAAGAAAATCAAAAATGCTTACCCAGTATTTTTATAGAGCTAGATCAAATTATGGCCAATAACCCCTATTCTCAAGCTTATAAAAAATTGGCAGAAGTAGAAAAGGAACAACAACTTCATGCAGAAAGACATCAATTACCAATCCCAAAGGTCAATATGGTGCTTAAAAGAGATAGACATACTGATAAATGCCGTTATAATTTGTCAAAATCAAATGAGGTTGCAATGGTGTTTCAAAATGATGGAGAACCACCATTTCAAAGAGACATTAGAATATATCCCAGAACTGAGGAGCGACCATTCATTAATATCAGTATCTTAAGTACTAATTTAGATCCAATTACATACCCCATTTCTTTTCTACACGGAGAAGCAGGCTGGCAACCAAAATTAACCCTTCCCAGTTACCCAAATTCTAAAGTAAGAGTGCGAAATAATATTTCCATGCTTGAATTTAAAGTAGCTCAAATTGCCATTTGAAATACATTCAATCCAATTTTATGTGGTGGAAAACTAACACAACAATGGATGATTGATTCCTATTGTCAAGTTGAGGCCAATAATTTAAACTTCATAAACTATCAACAAGATAAACTTTGTGTAGAACAGTATTGTGGATTAATGGATTATGTCGCTGAGGTTGCTACAAGCAGAGACATGACAGCTGGCAATGCCATCATTTTACCATCTTCTTTCCAGGGATCTCCTCGCAATATGCGAGAAAGATACAATGATGCCATGGCTATTGTCATCAAATTTGGGAAACCAGATTTATTTATTACATTTACATGTAATCCCCAATGGCCAGAGATTACACAACATTTACTTATTGGCCAAACTGCTTCCGATAGACCAGATTTAGTAGCCCGAGTTTTCAGAATTAAATTAAAATAATTAATACGTGATATCACTATAACTCAGTTATTGGGCAAATGTCTTGCTTATGTTTATACAATTGAATTTAAAAAAAGAGGGCTTCCACATGCACATCTTCTTATAATCCTTCAAGAAAAAGATAAGTTAGATACTGGTGACAAAGTGGATTCAGTCATTATTGCTGAACTACCAGATCCAGTATATGGTAGACTATATGAGATTGTAACTCATCAGATGATTCACAGACCGTGTGGAGATGTTAATCCACAATCACCATGTATGGAAAATAATAAATGTACAAAATAATTTCCAAAAGATTGTAGAGACAAAACGTATGCCAATTGTGATGGCTATCCATTATATAGAAGAAGAGAGGGACATAGTGCCATTATTTGTGGGAAAAACGTCGACAATAGATATGTGGGACCATGCAATCAACATTTACTTATGAAGTATAATGCACACATTAATATAGAAGCCTGCACTTCCATCAAATCCATTAAATATGTATACAAATACATTTACAAAGGCTATGATGCAGCTACTGTAGTCGTCAAAAGTGCAGACAATACCAAAAGCACTGAGTTAGTACATGATGAACTTGCATCTCATGTAGATGCTCGCTATGTCAGTGTGCCAGAAGCTATGTGGCGTCTTTTAAAATTTGAGAGCATCGTCACACTACACTAACTGCATGGTTTCAATTAAATTCAACAGATTCACAGGCAACACAATTCTTATATATTGAAATTCCATATCATTATGTTTTCGTTAATGGATTATGGAGACCAAGAAAAACCAGAGGAAATAAAATAATACCAAGAATTTACATGGTCAGTCCAAGAGACCTTGAACGTTTCTGCTTACGACTACTACTTTTAAATGTTCCTGGTGCACAAAGTTTTGAACACTTAAGAACTGTTAATGACATAGTATATGAATCCTTTCATTTAGCTGCGAGACATAGACACTTACTAGCTGATGATACAGAATGGGAAAGATGTCTAGAAGAAGCAGCACTATGTCAAATGCCACGGCAGATGAGGGAATAATTTTCATTCATTTGTATCTTCTCAAATGCTCCAAATGCATTAGCTTTGTGGGACACATTTAAAAGTAATATGGCTGAAGACTTTATGCAACGATACAATGAGCCCATTGCACACTTACAAGCATTAATGGAAATCCAAGAAGTATTTTTAACGCATGAATTAAGTTGTGCAAGTTTTCATCTTCCTGATCCTGGTCTTATAGATGACATAAACTTTGAAGAGTATGACATTCAACTACAAACAGAAAGGACAGAAGAAAGACTTGCAACTTTAAATACATTACAATTGCAAGCATTTAATGCTGTAAAAAATGCACTATATGATGACATGGTCAAAAGAGCATTATTTCTATCTTGATGAACCTGGCGGATCAAGAAAAACCTATCTATATAATTTATTAATGAGTTTTGTACGAGCACAAGGTCAACTAGCACTCGCATTTGCCACTACTGGAATTGCTGCACTTTTTTTAGAAGGTGGAAGAACTATGCATAGTAGAATTAAACTGCCAGTGCCTATTTTAGAAACATCAGTGTCAGATATTCGAATGACATCCTTCCAAGCTAAAAAAACTGAGAAAAAGTACATTGATTTTTATAGATGAGGCTACACAATGATGTCATGCTATGCCCTACAATTTATTGACCGTTTGCTTCGTGAAGTCATGGATAATACTTAGCCATTTGGTGGAAAGGTAATGTTGTTAGGTGACGATTTTAGACAAACATTACCTGTTGTTGTACATGGAAATCGAACCAACATTATCGAAACCTGTATAAAGTCAAGTACACTATGGAAACATTTTACCCGTCTTCAATTACAACAAAATATGAGATCAGAAGGACAAAATGATTTCAATGATTGGCTTATCAAAATTGGAGGAAAAACTGAAAAAATACCAAATTTACCTGACGACACTGTGCACATCCCACCTCATATGTTTTGTGAACAAGATCTTATATCTGCTATATTCGAAAGTGCAATAAATAACGAGGACTATTCTGAACTTGCCAACAAAGTCATACTAACATGCAAAAATAAGGAGGCATTGATCCTCAATAATGAAATATTTAAAAAAATTAAAGCACCCCAAGAAAATTATCACAGTGCTGATTCTGTACTTGCGGATGACAAAGAAAGTCAGGCAAATTTTCCACTCAATTCATAAACTCATTAACTCCTTCTGGAATGCCACCACATATTTTGCAGCTAAAGAAAGGTGCAATTGTCATGTTACTGCGAAATATGAACCCAAAAAAAGCCTTATGCAATGGGACAAGATTAATTGTACAACAATTAAAGGACTATTTTATAGATGCTGAAATTTTAACTGGTACCCATAAAGGAGAGAGGGTTTTCATACCAAGGATAGATTTAGTACCAAGTGAAAGTAGCCTTCCTTGTATACTTCAAAGAAGACCATTTCCCATCATCATGGCATTTGCCATGACCATTAATAAATCACAAGGACAAACTTTCAAATCTGTGCGTATTTTCTTAGAACAACCAGTATTTGCAAATGGTCAATTGTACGTTGCCTTATCACGGTGCAAAAATCCACAGGCTATTAAAGTTTACATTGAAAACAATGAAAGTCAAGGTGATTTATTAGAGGATGGATGCATTTTTACTAAAAGCATTGTCTACTATGAAGTACTGTAACTTTCAATCAAACAAACACAACCCATGCCAAACAAATTCCAAACAAAAGTCACAAATCACCTCAAGCAGAATCTAACAACAAAAAAGAAAGCAAAAATATAGACAACCTCTCGTTTCTTTATAAAATTCATTTTCACGGCACTCAAATTACTTTAACACCACCAATATTTCCATATCAAACTCCATACAATGGCAAAACACATAGGCCCTCATTCTATTATCGGCCGTAAATCGTCCGCAAAGCTGCGATTCCTTGCGGGGCTCCCGTTACCTTGCAATTCAATTATACGGCGCAAAAATGCAAAAATTAATTCAAGACGGCACTGTAAAGCTCTGTAAATGCTAGGGATCATTATGGGGGACATGAGGATTAATAGCAACCCCCTCTCAAGCTTGCACATCAGCCCAAATCTGAGATTACATTAACTGTTTATTTTCCGGCCACAGCGTGGGCGGGTCTGAGGTGCTCCAAGCCCTCTGGACTTTTTACATGGATATGTGACATAAATTTAAAAAAAAAATTATTTACGGATTTGAGTGTAGGGGAATGTTGTGCTATTAATGCTAACACCTACAATCACTTTATAGTCTCATAAGAGTGCAGGATGGCGTTTTTTATGGCTTTGAAATGTGCTTAATTGTGTGCCTGCGGAACCTTTTTTCTGCAAGTAAGCTGCGGCTAGGTTTTAGCCTTGCAGAGAGGTTTCCCGGAGCAATTGTATAGCAACCAGGATTTTCTTACAGCTGAAACTCTTGCGGCCGTTTAAGATCAAAGGCTTTCCTCCAGCGAGTGCGGCTGCAAGGGATAGCAAGGCGCCGGCCGCAAGCCTGCCGGAATCCCCGGCCGGAAGGGATTAGAATAAGCGAATAGCTTGCGGCCGGTCCTTGCGGCCCCGCATCTCCTACGGCCGATAATAGAATGAGGGCCATAGAGAACAGTGGTTACACATCGCGGACGAACTTTAAGGTTTTAGAAAAACACTTTTCCACAGAGGAAACTATATGTGCCATTTTAAACAATTACTACTCCCAAAAACAAAGGTCAACCATTGAAAACTACCAATAAATAAATAATTCAGTCATAATTCATGGAAGTACTGTTTGATCAGCATGATAAGGCCCCACAAAACACTTGCCTTGCATTTTCTAAAAAAATCTGTTCAAATGTTAATTAACTATGTTACTGTTTATAACGTTACAAGTTTTACAAAAAATACTTTAAAGTTCCTTACTTAGACATATTAGAAAGTTCATGTTAACAGCACAAGCACGTTTTCAGACACAATGTAAATGTTGTATTTCATGTTAAATATGAATCCAGGGAGTAATCCGATCGCAAGGTTCATGGGGTCAGGAAAAAATTAATTTTTTCCCCGCTTTAATACAATTGGCTACGTTTCAAAGAGGGTTTTTACTGTTTGCCTTCCTCTGGATTCAATGTATATTTCAGTTAACAGTTCTTGAGCTACAAGTTGCATGTTAAAAAAACATTAGCTCAAGTTTACAATACTGATTAATCTAATGTTCAATTGTTATTACATTTAACTGTTAACACTTTTACTACAAAACTCTTTAACAGTTCATCAACAAGAAAAGAAAATGTTCCAAAAATAAACATGTTTAATAAAATATTTGTACTTATTTCGACATAACTAAAAGGTTACAAGTGTCAAATACGTATATTACTGACCAAACAAATTTACAAACATACACATGTCATTGCCGTCATTTTTTGACGGGCAAGTTGCTAGTCTCTATATAATTCTAGTATATTGTGCATATATATTGTAATGTTAGGGGGCTATGTAGGGAAACGGTGTGTGTGTGTATATATATATACTGTATTTATATATATATATATATACACACATACACACATATCTACAGTGTAGAGATTATATCTAAATTGTACAGAGCTGTGAGTGTTGGTGATATTTGTTGTTTTTATATCTATAACGTGAGGGAATTAGTATCTGTCTGTCTGTAAGTATATCTCTGCTGTCAGTTTCTACCTTGTGTTGATGTGTAATATTAATTAACTAGCGAATTGCCCGTCAAAAAATGACGGCAATGAAATTGTAAGGTAGCTAATGCTGTTTGGTGTATAATAATGAAATATGTAATACATTACTAAATGAATATACTGTACCTATTTTGAAGCACTGTGATGAAGAGCTGGCAATCTGTGTTGATGTTGCTGCAGCATTAGTGGTGTGGAGCTGCTGTGTAAGCATGCTGAATGTGTGCACTGTGTGGTATGAATATCCGTAGGTCGTTTGTGGCGTTTTGCGAGTTTCTTGTGGTGTTTTGCGAGTTTAGAGTTCTGTAGCCTCGTTTTCGTTTTGTTCGGCGGCCATTTTTTCTCTCGCTTAGATTTTTTTTTAGTCTCTAAACTCTTTTATTTCGAGTAAAATGAAGGTCTAAGTTGCATTTTTGAGGTCCTGGGTGCTCCCTCTTGGTGTAGGTAAGGTTTTTATGTATGTGCTGTGTGTATGTATTGTGTTTTACATTTTGTAATGTTCGCGAGTTGCGTCCGAGTGTTGCGAGGCCGTAATGTGTGTGAACGTGTGTCGTATGTTGTTTGCGAGTGTCGTAATGTGTGTGTCGTGCTCTTTGGGTTGCGACGTGAAGTTTGCGAGGGTCGCAGTTGCTGGCATGGAGCGCCTTCGGCGCTCCATGCCAGCAACTGCGGTCCCTCGCTTTGCGAGGTCCTCAGGTGCTGGCATGGAGCGCCTATGGCGCTCCATGCCAGCAACTGAGACCCTAGGCCAGTGCCCTCGCTTCGCGAGGGCCTTGGCTCGCTGCGCGAGCCCGCAGCGTTAGCAACAACTCGTACGCTCACAACTATATATGTGATTGTATTAGTACGTCCTCATTTGGAATATGGAGTGCAATTTTGGGCACCACTTCATAAAAAGGACATTTTAGAGCTGGAAAAGGTACAGAGGAGGGCAACAAAACTAATAAGGGGAATGGTGTGGCTAAGTTATGAAGAAAGGCTAACCAAATTAAACTTATTTTCTCTAGAAAAAAGGCCTCTAAGAGGAGATACAGTATGATTACCTTATATAAATACATCCAGGGTTAGAATAAAGATTTGTCAAGGGAGCTTTTTGTGCCAAAAGGTTTTCAACTGACACAGACAAAGGACTACGCGAGTCCTCAGCGTTAGCAACTATATATGTGATATATATATATAGTATTATTCCTATAGTTTTCTGGTGCTACCTTGGGCAGAGTATCCCTGTAAGTTATTGTCAAGTGTGTGCAACTATTTGTTTTACACAACACTGTTTTAATATACACATCAGATTATTGGAGCCTGTATTGTGAGGGGGAGGGTGTGATATACAAGATGTCTCTACTCTGGTTATATTATCAGAGGGAACTACATGGTGCAGTTTCAGGCCAGTACCTCGTGCTCACTGACATCAAGCAAGAGGTCTCGATGTCACCACCTTCCTGGTCTGCACCTCCACATCATGTCCGTCGCAGCACGGAGCTTCTCTGTCTCAGTACTCTTTGTAACTGGCAGGCTCTCTGCAAATTAAAGCAAACTTGTCCGCCACTCATCTTGTCATCCTTTTATTTTATTGTGTTTGTGTGTGTATCTATATCTGTGGTTTATCTGTGTGTGTGTGGGACTAAGTCATAGACATAAACTTTTTGGGGGGAATATCGGATTTTTTGTAGTCTGTCTTTATGAGTAAAGGAGTATAGAACATTTTGTGTTTGTTACATCACTTCATAAGAGCTGGATCATGTGTGTTTAGTGCAAGGAAAGATGGAGCAGAAAGCATTTATTAATTGGAGAAGATTGGAATTGGCACTGTACCCTTTCCCCCTCACTGGCCCAGAAGCAGACTTCTTGCTTCAGGAAATGCAACCATATCTCTCCAGAAATGTTAACTCCCCTCAAACGCGCACACACACAATTTACTTTTTTCTAATTAAAAACTATCTGTATGGCATTTTTCCTGATTACTTATGCTCTTAGACTCAATTACTTCACACAATTTCTGTTTTGATATTGCAGTGGCCCTTTAACTCTCATAATTACTCAGTGTTTCTGTGTGATACAAGTGATCATGATATGTGTTTGTGTAACATATGCTTGTTGTCCTCCCATAGAAAAATATAAATAATATGGCCCACCAAAAAATGCATTTAATAAACAAGTAATTGCTCGGTGTGTATGAGTATTTATGTTGTTAAAATGGCTGTTATGGGGAAATGTCTGTGATTTGCTTACAGAGCAAAAGAGCGATATACGTTTTGAACGCACTAGTAGAGGCTCCTCAACTTCACTGCCCAGGGGCACCAAAAAGATAGATCCGGCAGTGGATGTAGAGGGTTAGAAAGACGAGAGTGGTTAGTGCTTGGAACTTCAGGTTATTATTGGCACAGGCTACATTTTGGTTCTTGAAAGCACGGGCTGTAAATTGGCTCTTAAAGGCAGAGGATGAACTTGGGCTCTTACACAGGCTGCACTTGCGTCTTACAGACACAAGCTGCACATTAGCTCTTACAGACACGGGATGCACATTGGCTCTTACACAGGCTGCACCTGGGTCTTACAGACACAAGCTGCACATTAGCTCCTACAGACACGGGATACACATTGTCTCTTACACAGGCTGCACCTGGGTCTTACAGACACAAGCTGCACATTAGCTCTTACAACCACGGGATGCACATTGGCTCTTACACAGGCTGCACCTGGGTCTTACAGACACAAGCTGCACATTAGCTCTTACAGACACGGGATGCACATTGGCTCTTACACAGGCTGCACATTGGCAGGGTGTCATGAGCGCATTGTGTTTCGAGCAATTGATCAGTCCCACGAGTCGAGTACCGAGTAAGTGTCGATTTCCAAGCAATTTTTACTCCTGTGAGACACATTGAGTACCGAAAACGATGAAAACCGGAGCCGACGGGAACCAAGGTAACTCTCTCTCTCTCTCTCTCTCTCTCTCTATATATATATATATATATATATATATATACAGTATATATATATGTGTGTATATGTATAAATAAATAAATAAAACCTTTTTAAAGAACCTGTATCTAAAAGATTTTTGAATATACAACAAATTATACAGTCTTAAATATTTTTACCTTTTACTATGCAATTATGCTGCTGTTTTATCAACCATTTGCTCTGTGCTTATATTGTGCCCTATTCAATTGGCAAAATGGCAATTGAATGAGGCCCATATTATTCATGGGCCTCTTCTAGTTTCTCCATTGGACTTTGATGGCTACACAAAGGACCACAACCAAACATGTCTCCTCCAGCACCTTCCTTTATTGAAATAGGCACACTTACTGTACAGAACGATTTTTGGTCTAGGACTGATATTTTTCTGATATTTCCTTTCTTTACCAAGGAGAGAGAGTTTTTTTTTTGGACTTATTGGCGAATGGGTTTCATAAACATGATGATTTCCTTACCATTTACTAACTCCCTTGTGCACTGGACAGGAAGAATTATTATTATTATTATTATTATTATTATTATCTTATATTCATAATGCACCGTACATTACGTTAAACTGACAGGTATGAGTAATGGTTATACAAGTTTAAAGAAGCACTGTAGATTAGCAGTACTGGATCTCTACCTTGTCTTAGTGAAGCTGTGAGCTGTATCATGTAGGGTCACCCAAGATGGGCAGGTCAGAGGAGAGAGGTCAGACTGGAGAAGGAACTAGCACCTACTCTAATGTCTTTGTCAAGAAAACCTTATGGATAATTACAACCAGACACAAGATGTGCCTGGCATGCTGTGGTCCATAGAGTCATGGAGAGTCGGACACAACTGAGCAACTAAACAACAGCAAACAGTATTAGCAGCTCTGTAAATCATGAGCATAAGAGCATTTTTGGAGAAAATCTTCATTTTAGAAGAATATGCTAGTGTATGGAAGATGTCATGAAAGTCAGTTTTCCTGTTTAAGGCACAAAGAGGAGGTTGCAGAGCAGGACAAGCAACACTTGGATATACAATTGCAAGGTGCCTCTGCAGAGCCTGTATGGGTAGGACAAGTGGGTGCCATGTACTGCTATTTGATCTAAATCCATCAAGAAATCAAAAAAATCCCCCCTCCCACTCTTTAATAGATAATACAAATTTGGGCGACACTCCCATTCAGTATCCAAGTCAAAAGGAAGAGTGGAAGATAAAAACATGGCAACCTTCAGGCACAAGAAATACATTATGCAATCCATTTTTCTGTACAGTAAATCATTCATGAGAATGAAGCATTGAAAATGTGGCTCCTGTATGTTACATAGTAATTTAGGTCTCTCAGATACATTCTTCTTTAGATGATTTTCTGGTGCTGCATTAAGTTCAACCTTTTTAGATCTCCTCTGATCTGCAATATGCTGATTAATTGTTAATTGACCCAGAGGAAGGCAAACAGAAAAAAAAAACGCAAGTGAAACTTAAACAATTGTCTCGAAAGGGAAAAAGAAAATTCCTCCTGACCCCAGATACTGGTGATTCCTGCCTGGATCAATACTCCCTCTCTATTTATCCAGGATAGCCCTTAATGCCCTTTTTATTTGAAAATATATCCAATTCCTTTTTAAAGTTATCTATCGAATCGGCTGTCACCATCTCCTTTGGTAGAGAATTCCACAGATTAACCACCCTTACTGTGAAGAACCCTTTTCTTTCTTTAAGGTGAAAACTTTTTACTTCTAATCTCAAAGGATGTCCTCTTGTCAGATGAAAACCTCTTTGCACAAAATGTTCACTTGACAAAGCCTTATATTGGCCATGGATATATTTATATAAGGTAATCATATCCCCTATTAGACGCCTTTTTTCTAGAGAAAATAAGTATAATTTTGTTAGTCTTTCTTCATAACTTAGCCCCTCCATTCCCCTTATTAGTTTTGTAGCCATTCTCTGTACTTTTTTCCAGCTCTAAAATGTCCTTTTTATGAAGTGGTGCCCAAAATTGTACTCCATATTCCAATTGAGGGCGTACTAGAGATTTGTATAGTGGCAGAATTATATTTGCTTCCCTTGCTTCTATACCCTTCCTAATACATGCTAATATTTTACTTGCCTTTGCAGCTGCTGCTTGGAGTATGCTAATGTGCAGCTCAATATACAACTGTTGAATGGTATCTACCAACTTGGTAACCTTATAGGGGCATTGTTTTACCACCTCGGAGACAGAGCAAGCCAATTGTGATACTAATTAGCAGCAAATTAAGGACACAGCAGAAAAAAAAGTTTATTAACTTAAATGAATAACTCACTTTAAAATCAAATTTCTAGCACAATGTATAATTAGTTTTTCATACTTTTTAATAATAACTTAAAAAACACAACTTGATTTGAGTTGACAGAGTTCCTTTAAGTTTTTTTGATGTCAATGGCCCATTAAACCAGTATTTATTTCCAATGAAGTCTGACATGAAATCCTTGGTGGCTGATATTCGGATTCTGGTTGTCGTTTCATTGCAGTCATAACCAGTTATTTCTGTGACACTGTCTCCCTTTAATAGGAAACACGGGTTATTAATCTTTTGAGATGAAAAAGATAATATGTAGATATTAACAATAATAATGGTTCTGAATCTCGAGGGAGAACGTACAAAGGAATATCCTGATCTTATCTAACTTCATTTAAGCAATGTCAATGGTTGGAGCCGATCTCTATCAAATCTGCCATCCTTGTCATAACACAGCACTTAAAGACAAGATATCACTTCCCAGGGGATAATTCAGTTAAGGAGCTGTGCTACTTAATGGCGTTTAACAGATTCTGCCACATTTCCACAGTGTGCTTTTATGGCCAAGACAACTGTCACTGAGCGCCAAGATTCACCGCTAAGATTACTACGAACTTATTCATTTCACACTTCTGTTCTTTTATTCTTTAAAATATGCAAATGGAGATAATTAATGCCATCGGCTGTAAAAAAGAGAGTATATGGCTAGACAAAAGTTTGTATGCTGTGTATTTGATGCATATAATATTACTTTAAATGGCCAACATAGCATAGCACCCAAATGAGCCCTTTTTTCAGAGGAGATCCCCCTGTTCCTCCCCCAAAAAATTTTGGGAAAATAGTTCCACCTGTCCCGTTTTATTCGGTTCCTTGCTGTTACTCTCAATGGGCCTCATTCTATTATCGGCCGTAAAACGGCCACAAGGCTGCGATTCCTTGCGGGTGTTTCCGTTATCTTGGAATTCAATTATACGGCCCGCAAGGATCTCCTCTTACGGCCGGCCATATATCTTGCAACCGGCCGTAAGCTCAGAAATCTTTAAACACAAAAATAAATTCAAGACTGCACTGTAAAGCTCTGTAAATGCTAGGGATCATATTGGGGGACATGAGGATTAATAGTAACACACTATCAAGCTTGCACATCAGCTCAAACCCGAGTTTACATTAACTGTTTATTTTCCGGCCGCAGCGTGGGCGGGTCTGAGGTGCTCCAAGCACAGTACATATATATATATATATATATATATATATATATATATATATATATATATATATATATATATCACAACATCTTTTAGCTCATGCCCACTGTCATCACACACCCTGCCTGGACTCTTTTGGGTTGACAATCGGTCATGAATGTACACTAGCACATATGGCTACCAAACTCAAGGACTATTCTCATGGCCATAAAAGATGCTTAAAGGCACTATTACACTTTTAAAGTTATTCTGTTGTGTAATGTTGGGACAAGTCCTGTTTTTTTAGTCTGGAACTCCAAGAGGTGTTTCCCCAAGTCATTTAAACCTATTGGGTTCTGGGTGATGTTTTAATGTTTATTCAAGTGTTGTGGGTTGTAAATATCCTGTTGGTCTAATAAAAATAATTTGGGATTAGTACCACTTTAATGGCAATAAGCAGGGATTTTCAATAGTCAACCACAATACCAAGTTCGCTCCCAGTTCCAGGACTGAGCTATAGTATTTACCAGGATCAAACTCTCGTCAAGCGGTAGATTAGGCTCCATTGACTCTGTGGGAGATCCTAAAAATAATACGTCATCAAGTATAATTAAAAAGTCTGTCAAAACAGCAAATTAAATAGTTACTTCAATAGACAATGGTTAAGTGGTGTCATGTGTTCTGCAACTGATACCCCTTTGATCCTTTGTCTTGTGGTTAACCTGAAATTACGAAATACTTAACCATCATTCAATCTAATAGGGAGCCTGGATGGCTAGCATTCTTATGGAAGATCTGATTAGCCCCAAAGAGTGAATACACTCCAGGGTCACTGAAAATCACTTAGCTGACTCCCCTCTGACAAAATAAAGGTATCTCCATTTGAGGCTAGGTCATCTAGGGAGTGGATAAACCAGCCCCACAGTACCCTGAAGTCACCAGTTCCTGACACTTTTCCCTCACAGCTCAGGATGTACCCAAACCTGCTAGCCAACCCCACTACCTCCTGATTCCCGCATAATGGAGCTCCTGTACCTGGTAAACTAAGCCTTACACACCCAAGGTCCATGGTCCCCCACATAAAGAACTGGACCCCTCACTCTGACACTATGTCTCCAACAGCTACACTACCTAATTACCCCAGGTTCCACTGGAAGTAGCTGATAACAAGAACCCTAGACCCCTTGGCACCTGGTGGGAGGAGACAGACTGGTCTCCAAGATCTTGACTTTGATAACATGGGGTAGTTCAAAGGGCATATAAGGTGTGAAATGTATGTTCGCCCAAGGAAGGCTAAGTGGTTATTGGTGCACTAACTATATAAAATATGACCTAAAAAATACATTTATTACATTTATTATTTTTTTAATCAGATATCAATTTCTGAAATTTATCCTGGAACCCAATAACTTTTTCTGAAACTATGCAAATTGGCCCTGCAACCGCAATTTAGTCTGTAGAATTGGTAACTTGTCCTAGCCTCCGGTTGTGGGAATTGAAAGAACCTAAACACCTGGTGGTACTATTGGTCTTCTTGGTCTTTTCTAGCGCAATGAAGAGCAGGTTGAGACACCCACCATAAGCTAAATGATGTTGTGGTTAATAGCCTTCCTACAACACCTAAAGCACAAGTTAAGAACCAGCCCCACACTGACCCATTAAGAAGCAATGCCGTCTGTGAGTAGGTCTCCTCACTTGTGCATAATTCATCCTATGCTATGCTTCAAAGCTTTGAAGCTCATTGGAGCCTAAGTCCCGCATGGTCGACGTCTCGCCTCACTTTGCAAGGCTCGCAGTTGCGGCAAAGCATGGCAAACCCGCAAACGTGACCAACGTTCTTGAACTGACAACTATATACAGTATGTGATCACTTATAATAGTTGTCAAACTGTGAGACGTCATCACGCTTTGCGAGGTGCGTATGAGTTAGGCGAGCCTCATGAAGTGAGGCGAACTGTTAACCCTTAAGACTTAGCCGATAAGCTCCGAAGGAGCTCATTGCTGCGAGCCTCGCAAAGCGAGGCGAGCCGTTAAGCCACTACAAAGCGCAGGACTTAGCCGAAAAACACTTCCTAAACGCGGGATCGCCTTGGCATGCAAGCGGGTCACAACCGCGGAACTTAGAAAAAAAAATACAAGATGCAAAAAATTACGAGATTAGAAGCCGAACGCTGAAAATCAAAAAACAATAAGAACACACTAAATACAGCCAAACATTTTACAAAAACATAAAAAATTTAGAACGAGGCTACACCACCCTGGACCGCACAAAACACTGCCAAACGCGTAGCACTTTACACATCACACTACGACCTACAAAATACAGTATTACAAAAGCCGGAAAATGCTCACGAGACGCGTACCACATTAATAACATTACAACTCTACAATGCCACTTGACACAATAAACCAACGGCTTTACCTCGCGTACACACCCTATGTATAATGCACACTTGAAACATTCATTACACTTTATAAGCAGGGCACTAACACTCACAATGTATATTCTATGCAGACACAAAATACAAACAGATTGTTAGCTCTTCAACCGATTGCTCGCTACATATATGAATTATAAATAATTAAAATATATTAATTTATTACAAAAATCATTAATTATTACTTAACTACATATACATAGAAAGATATATCTCTCTCAGAGATAACAGGAGAGACTTGCAATGAGCGCTGAAGGTCCAGTACAAAACAGTTTACATTGTGTGTCAAACAGCATTCCCATGGCCTGAAATTTTATTGCCCCGTCATTTTTGAGGGGCAAGTCACTAGTATATCACATATACAGTTGTGAGCATGTGAGTTGTTGCTAACGCTTGCAGGCGTAGCGAGGGTCGCAGTTGCTGGCCGAAGGCGCTCCTTGCCAGCAACTGCGACCCTCGCAAACTTTACGTCGTAACGCAAACAAAATACGAGACACGTTACGACCCATTACGACCTCGCAAAAAACGGCCGCAACATGTGCACATAAAAACAGGAAAATTCAACAAATACACACAACAAATACATAAAAAGCTTACTTACAGGAAGAGGGGGCATCCAGGACCTGGAAAACTAAAGTTACACCTCAATTTAACTCAAATTAAAAGAGTTTAGACACTAAAAAATTCTCTATGCGAGAGAAAAAATGGCCGCCGAAAAAAACGAAAATGAGGCTCCAGCAGTCTAAAGACGCAAAACACCACCAAACACCTACGTATTTGCTGAAAAACACCTACAAGATTAGAAAACAAGGATGCAACCCGCGCGACCCCAAAAACATTACAAACACAACAAATACAAACAACAAACACATAAAAAGGTTACTCACAGCAAGGGGGGGCACCGAGGACCTCTGCAAGTGAAGTTACACCTCCATTTAAGCACAAATTTCGGAGTTTAGAGACCCAAAAATCACCTAAGAGAGAGAAAAAATGGCCGCCAAACAAAACGAAAACGAGGCTAAAGGTCCCTAAACACGCAAAACACCACCATAAACACACAAAACACCACCAAACAGCTACCGATATTCCGAAAAACTCGCACGACATAGAAAACGAAGATTACGAAAAACTCACACGACATAGAAAACGAACGAAGCTACATCAGCCACATTATATACACCAAACACCCTTAGCTCACTTACAATTTCATTGCCGTAATTTTTTGACGGGCAATATTCTAGTATTTATATAATTAACCGTTATTTGTAATGTGCTGTCATATTCCGAATCGCTAAACAGGGTAGATGTTGATTGTGTGTATATATATATATACTGTATATATATATATATATATATATATATATATATATATATATATGCATGTGTATGTATGTATATATTAAGCCTTATACACATGTTAAATGTATATATCCTTAAGAATTTCTTTACATACAGCTTTACCACTCTCTAATGATTCAAGTATGTAAGTATTGCTCTTTGGACACTTGAAATGTTGGGATGCATATAGTAGTTTGAGAAAAACTTCACATTTTTCAGCTGGAGACTGATACTCTAATATTTAAAAATGAATTTAATATTGAATATTAAATATTGTCATTATAGATTATTAAATATGAATTTCATGATCAAAGAATGATCAATACATAATTAAAATAATATATAAAAATAATATAAATAATAATATCTCCTCTTGTTAGGGCATTTTAATGAACAATATAGTTTTATTCGACAATTTCTGGGGAAGGATTGGCAATATTCACAGTAAACCATAAGAAATCATTCTGTACAGAACCCAAAACCAATATAAATTTAGTTGAGTTCCCTGTAAATATAATGATTAAAGCAGATAACGTCAGCAGTTACATTGTTGCAATATTTTACTCCGCTAGTGAATGTCAGTAAAATGAGAAGATAGAGATTCCATTAAATAACAAAGAGAGTGCGCTCAGTATGGAGGATTATAGATTGATTTATGAGTGGATGGGTATGGCATACTGATTTGTTGATTGTCTCAGTCCTCTCCTTGGTTCCTGTCATGGAGCGATTCCAAATGACCATTCATGACTAAACAGAGCGTCTCCTCTAGACGGCTTCCTAATCTGATCAATGCTCTGTTTGGAGAGATCAAACATTCGCTCTGTTGGATGCGCCAATGGATACGGAGACGTGTCAACCAAAGAAAATGGCAGAGACAGTAAACTGGACTGTGAATAATGATATGGCCATAGATTATCCTGGCAGGAAGTGTTTTTCATTATCTGATACCAGGAGGAGGAGAGCGGTTCAATAAAAATAAAAGAGTTGCCAAACCATACAAATGTCAATGAAAATTAAGCTCTCAACCCCTCGTGTGTGCATTAAGGCTGCACAATATGGATGGATCAGCTGAAAGGGATTCGAAGCCAAGGAAAGCAACTGTGTTGGAATAATTCACTAGCAATCAGAATCAGGAGCTTAAAGGGATATGAAGGTTATTGGATGTTACCAGTTATTTATATGTACCTTATTTTATTAAGGAAAATAATAATATCATAGGTATATAATACTAGGTATATAACATCCATGTGTATATAGGATTAACTTACTGTATATGGACTTAATTTTATTAAGAAATGCCTATAAATTCTGCATGGGTCTGTCCACTGCAGCATATTAAGACTTAGTCTCTGTAGATCTGGATGTGCCGTGTGGTGTTATAGCCTATTAGAGACCACGTCCCAGCAGCACATTGCAGAATGTTCCTGATGTCACTGATTGGTTAGTAGAAGATACCGAACAGTAAGTACAGTAGAGTATGTATATTCATGAGCTGTAGAGGGCAAACCCAAACAGGGACTATTTGTTTTATTTTACGCAGTAAAAAATTACTTATAAGCAATTCTTAATAAAATAATCTACATAAAAGTAAATAGATACACAGGAATATTATATATCTACGAAAATCCAGAAACCTGCCATATCCCTTTAAAGGCAGCTCTGTTATTTGGTACATAGGCTGAGACAAAATTAATTGGTTGATATTATAAAAAAAAAAAATAGGGTAAGTTTTAGGGTTAACTAGTTAAACATTTGGGCACCGAGGGTCATTTATTACAAATTCACAGGTTTCCTGCTTTTATATATGACATATAATAGTTGTCAAACTGTGATTTATCGTCACTCTTTTGCGCCTCGTAAAAGCCAGCGGCGCCGTTACACATGCGAGCATTGCAAAGCGAGGCGAAGCAGCCGCCCAGCACTTAAGCAGCCACGTAGCACTTAGGCTGCAACGAGTACCGAAGGCGCTTATTGCAGCCAGCGGTGCCTCACGAAGTGAGGCGAAGCAGCCGCAGAGCGCGAAACTCTAACCACAGAGCACGTAACTCTAAAAACCCACCAAAAAAATTACATTTACACAAAATTAGGACAGCACAGCATGGGGGTAGACACAGGAAGCCTGGGAGTGAGGTTGCAAGTGAATTACACCAATATTTTGTGTTTTTCATCACGTAAAAATCGGCTAAGCAAGAAAACAAATGGCGGACGAAAAAGGCAAAAATCTGAAACAGGATGAAAACGAGGCTCAGCAATGCCAGGCACGTGGGACTTAGAAATGACATGACGGAGAACGCAGTGGCACGAGGGACTATACAAATAAAACACAGAGGAGAAACACACAGGGAATGAACAGGTGGGAGATGGTGGAAAGAGACACATGGCATTCCCAAGCACAAAACTGCAAGGTTCACGGACCTATATGAGCGGCAGGAAAGGTTCGCAATAAGCCTTTGGCTGTCAGCGATCATCGCGGGGCTTGCAATGAGCCGTAGGCACTCATCGTGGGGTTCGTGATGAGTGCCGAAGGTGATCATTTCAAAGCAGGAAAGTTGAAGTACATGAGGGGAGGAGCTCGCAATGAGCGCCAATGGTGCTCAGTGGAGTGTGTGGCAAACAGCATTGCCAGGCTTCAAATTTTATTGCCGTCATTTTTTGATGGGCAATTCGCTAGTATATATATATCACATATAATAGTTGTCAAACGGCCATTTGTCTTCACGCAAGTTGCTGCAATGAGCGCCAAAGCTCATTGCAGCCAGCTGCGCCATCACACTTGAGAGCCTCGCAAAGCGGGGTGAAGCAGCCGCCCAGCACAAGCATCCACGCAGCACTTAGGCTGCAATGAGCACTGAAGGCGCTCATTGCAGCAATCGGCGCCGTCACACATGCGAGATGAGCGCCAAAGGTGCTCATCTGCGAGCCTCACAAAGCGAGGCGAGCCATTGAAGAACGTAGCGCGTAACTCCAAAAACACCAAAAATAAGAAAAATTATAAAAAAAATAAAATAAAAACACACTCACACACAGAACAGGGGTAGAGCCAGGAAGCCTGTGAGTGAGGTTGCAAGCAATTTTGAGCCTTATTTGCCATGTTTCGTCACTCGAAAATCAGCTAAGTGAGAAAAACATAAAAAATCAAAAACAGGATGAAAACGAGGCTCTGCAACGCCAGGCACGCAAAACAGTAACACTTACACTAACCACGCCAGCTTAAACACGTCACACGCACCAACCTTAACGTAACAAACACCCACACGCACTAAAAATACGACTATAACGGCCGACCCGCGCACAACTAAAAACAGAGAATACACACCAAATACTCACACAAACTACATAAAAAGCTTACCCATAGCAAGGGGGGGCACCCAGGAAAAAGTGAAGTCACCCTCTGAAAGTGAAGTTACACCTCCATTTAAGTCCAAATTCCCGAGTTCAGACACACGAAAATCCCCTAAGCGAGAGAAAAAATGGCCACCGAAAAAAACGAAAACGAGGCTTACAGCCCAGCCACGTACAAAGTACCCAAGAAGGGATCCGAGATAAGCTCGGAAACCCGCATTAACCCCAGGGGATCCGAGATAAGCTCGGAGCCCTGCATTAACCCCACATTAACCATCGCAGTGGGGGTCCAGATTGCACGCGATCGGGGACCCCCGCTGCAATCAAAATTCATAATTCCCGCATTACAGGTCCTAAAAGGACCCATTGTAAAAGAAAAAAAATATACACTGTCACCCTGTCAATCATGGGGGTCAATACAGACCCCCATAAACCCCTCATTAACCCTGTCACTCATGGGGGTCAATATAGACCCCCATAAGCCCTTCATTAACCCTGTCACTCATGGGGGTCAATACAGACCCCCATAAACCCCTCATTAACCCTGTCACTCATGGGGGTCAATATAGACCCCCATAAGCCCTTCATTAACCCTGTCACTCATGGGGGTCAATATAGACCCCCATAAGCCCTTCATTAACCCTGTCACTCATGGGGGTCAATACAGACCCCCATAAACCCGTCATTAACCCTGTCACTCATGGGGGTCAATATAGACCCCCATAAGCCCTTCATTAACCCTGTCAGTCATGGGGGTCAATACAGACCCCCATAAGCCCTTCATTAACCCTGTCACTCATGGGGGTCAATACAGACCCCCATAAGCCTTTATTTAACCCCATCAGTCCCATAAGGGTATATTAACACCATTATGGGCCTGTTACAACACTACATTAACCACAGAAGTGCCATGATGGCCCTCAAGGACCATCATGACACTAAGTATAAACACTACACTATACCCCCCCAATAAAACATTAAATATCAACTAAACACCCTATACACTAACCTATTAACACCTACACTACCTACCCCCTAATAACCCCCACCACTCTAATTACAGAAAATAAAAAAGCCTAAAATCACAACAAAAAAATCTACATTACATGAAATAAAAAACCTAACTCACAAAAAAATAAACTACATTACAGAAAATAAAAAAACCTAAGTCACAAAAAATAAAAAAAGGAACATTACAGAAAATAAAAAATACATTACAACCCCACCCCCCCTCACTACAGAAAAAAAAGAATTACACACCTGAAAAGGAAATACATATAATACAAATACATACAATACAAATACATGCAATACAAATACATACAATACAATTACATACAATACAATACAATACAATTACATACAATACAAATACAATACACCCCTATCTAATATACATCACACAATCTATCTAAATAAATACCATAATCTAAAATATAACTCCTATCTATATAATAATTCATCCCCAATCTATCTAAATAAATACCACAATTTAATATGCAATACATCCTATGCTATCTATATAAAACACATACCCCTAGCTAACATACAATAAATGCTATCTATATATAAACTAATCTAATTCTAAGCTAAAATAAAATAATGTAGACCACTTACCTTTGCAGATGTCCATTGAGATCAGCCACCTACGGAAAAAAAAAAAAAAAAAATTAGTGCAACACGTTTACTGTACATAAATAAACATTCTAAATATTCTAAGTATTCTAAATATTCTACTCACCTTTCTGGCATGTCCCGTCCTTATTCTTTTAATCCTTCTCCGGCGCGGCACCTGTTAAAAAAAACACAACATTAATACACATACATCAAAATAAAATAAACATAATCCACATTCTACTTACCTCCCCGCGATGTCTCCTGCCTCCTCCGGATTCTCTTCTGCCATGCCCTGTATAAAAAATATATATATATACTTACATCTGCACTCCCAGACATCCCGATGCTAATGAGGCTTCCGGAGACTTTTCCGGAAGAAAATAAGCAATGGCGCCTTCTGATTGGTTGAAAACGCTGTCTATCAAATTCATCAGGAGACGCCAATGTGTGAACCAATCACAAAGGGATACACCCTAAAATCTCACTATGATTGGATAATGCACCTGTCAATCTTTATTTAAACCAATCACAAGGCGCAGATGCCTTCAGCCAATCACAATGGAATACACCCCCACAGGGTAATTGGTTGGAGCCTCAGCGCATTCTGATTGGTTGCACTGACAATAGCCAATCACAATGGAATACACCCTCACTTACTGATTGGTGAAGGATTTGCGCATTCTCATTGGCTACTGTTAATATCAATCAATATTACAGCCAATGGGAAGGTGCAGATGTCTTCACCTATCAGTACGTGGGGGTATATTCCATTGTGATTGGCTGATGGCAATAAAGCCTTAGGATTGTTTCAAATAAAGATTGACAGGTGTGTTATCCAATCAGCGTTGTATTTTGGGGTGTATACTTTTTTCATTGGTTCACAATTGGGGTCTTCTCATTGGCTGAATTTGATAGACAGCCTTTTCAGCCAATCAGAAGTTGCCCTTGCCAATTTTATTCTGGAACACTCCACAGGAAGGTCATTAGCGTCGGAGACATCCGCCAGGGCGGATGTGTGTCGCTTTTTTTTTTTTTACACGCGGATGCTACCGGAGCAGGAGACCAGGAGGCCGGAGACATTGCGGAAAGGTAAGTATAATGTAGATTGTGTTTATTTCACTTTGTTTTATGTTTACTAATGTAATGTTTTTTTTACAGGAGCAGTGCCGGACAAGACGAGTATAATATTTAGAATATTTAGAATATTTAGAATGTTTAGAATGTTTAGAATGTTTAGTTATTTCATGTAAACGTGTTGTATTCATTTTTTAAACCTTTTTTACCGTAGGTTGCTGATCTGAAGAAACATCTCAAAGGTAAGTGGTCTTGATTATTTTATTGTAGCTTAGAATTAGAGTAGCTATATATAGAGATTTCATGTATTGTATATTAGATAGATAGATAGGGGGATGTATTATTAGATAGTATTGTATATTATATAGTGGGATGTATATTACATAGTGGGATGTATATTACATAGTGGGATGTATATTAGATAGTGGGATGTATATTACATAGTGTGATGTATATTAGATGGTGGCGTGTACAGTATATTAGATAGTGGCATGTATATTACATAGTGGCATGTATATTACATAGTGGCATGTATATTGTATTTAATTGTATTGTATTGTATTGTATTTAATTGTATTGTATTTTATTTAATTGTATTGGATTGTATGTATTATATGTATGTACGGGATTGTATGTATTATATGTATTTCCTTTTCAGGTGTGTAATTTAAAAAAAAAAAAATGTAGTGGGGGGGGTTGTAATGTATTTTTTTATTTTCTGTAATGTTTTTGTGACTTAGGTTTTTTTTTGTTCTGTAATGTACATTTTTTATTTTTGGTGATTTTAGTTTTTCTTATTTTATGTAATGTATATTTCTGCTTTTTGATGAATTTAGTTACTTGAGGAACACAGTACACTCACATTGTGTGACAAACAGCATTTCAACACTTTCTTTTATTGACCGTCATTTTTTGACGGGCAAGTCGCTAGTATATATATAAATATATATAACAACAAAGTCAGAGGTGCTCATCAGAGAACAAACTAATCGTAATAGGTTAGTTCTATGGACATGATAATCCTCTCTGAGAGAAACCTCATTTAGCCACTTGTGCCCTTCACAGAGAGAAATATCCTGTAGTATATCAGTCTGGTCCCACTCAAAAAAGTGACCCAGCTCATCAGCTCAAGCATGAGTGCTATGTGAGGTGTGTGCTGTGGGACAATGTATGCAGTGAGGGGATGGCTGCTGACAAGGACTGGGTGCTATGTAGAGATAGATGGGCGCAGTGTGGGGGTGGACGTTGAGAGGGACTTGGTGCATTGTGAAGATGGCTTATTTATAGATAATATATGAATTTGTATATATGTATGTATGTATATGTATTTGTTTAGGGAAAGTGCCCCCGGCCCTGGACCACACTAGTGCCCCCCATCCCATAGAGGATGTTGCCAGAAAGTGGAGAGCACCAGTCCTGGAGCTTTGCTGCAAGCAGAGGAGCTTCCCGCAGGCCGGAGGTAAGGGAAGCAGCTATGTAAAGAGTCTCAGGGGGAGGGCAGCTATGGATAAGGGTCTTGGGAAGGAGTGCTATTATGGGAAGGGGTCTTAGGGAGGTGAGCTATTATGGGAAAATAACTATTTGGATATTCCACCAATGGAGAGGTCCATATGGATAAAATCTGGATTAACAAGAGTAACAGACCAACACCACAGACTGACATGTCTCATAATTAGACTGACATTCATTGTATATTTTACTCCAATCTTTTCAGTTGGCTAATAAAGATCATTTTCAATCCTGTCACTATCAGCTTTTTATTAAAAAAAAAAATGATACCACATAATGGCAATTTCTGCAGATTTCTGCAAGTCCACAGAATCGGAGGAGCCTTAGGAATAGATAGACTGCTGATTTATTATGGCAAAGTACAACTTTTACAACTTGACAGCCTGAAAACTTTCTGGATATGAGACGCTGGCCTCCTGACACTAATGTAACAGTAGATATTTTACCAGCGCTTTTTCCAGGTTTGACAATAATACTCATACAAAGGTCTCCCGTTAAGCCCGGGGAGTCATTTATGACAATGAAAAGATGCTGAAATAATGCTATTTGCATTTTGTGTTTGCTGAGAACAAATACGGAGCATATTTCTGAGAAGTATAGAGCTCAGGAAGGAAGCGCTGAATCCCAAAATGTACCGGCAGATACTTTATATCAATGTGTACATTGGAATACAATATAAGATTACATTATACACCAATTGGAGATAATAACCAGTAATTAAATAATTCTCCCCAAATTCAAGTTGTTTTTAGGATGTTCTTAAAGAGCATAAAAATCCAGCCATTCATTGTGTTATCCATTTGTTTCCTGGGACATTTTATGTTGTTGCTTCATTAACATGCAAATAAGCATTTAATGCTTAGTAAATAGTGCTTAGATGTGCTAATTAGTATTACAGCCTGCTTGTCTGTCTCTGTAGTAGCCAAAATATACACCTGCAATGTTATCTGGCAGTAGGACCACTCTCCTACCCTTATTAAGGACCATGAGCCACAAATTAGCACACTGAGTTGCACACTGGATCTGCAAATCAATTATAAATATTTCAGAAACAATTTACTGTACAGAAAACCGCTAGCGCAATGTATTGTTAGCTTTTAATGATCTTTCAAATTAAATCAGCTTCCTGTTAGAGACAACTGTAGTCAAAAATTTAAAAATGCCCCTTTTCAAGAACTACACTTCATAATAAATATGGTGTTAGAATTAAAAAAATCTATAATATAGCATCTAATTTATTATTTTTATATGTAGTTATGTTGCTGTTGAGTCTACCATTGACTTACTTCCTGAGGTGGGAGGAGACTTTGAATACACAGTAAGTTTGTTTCTGTACAATGGGAACATGGGATATTCCTCATAGCACCTGCTCAGTGGCATAGCTAGTGCATAGGGGGCCCCAGTGCAAAAAAAAATCTGCACTTCGCGAACTCCCTCCAACCTCAACGCAGTACATATATAAAATATATATTAAATATATATAAAAAAGAAATATATAACAATGTGGGTCTGTGTCATATATATATATATATATATATATATATCACATATATAGTTGTAAGCATGCGAGTTGTTGCTAACCTTTGGGGGCTTGCGCGGCGAGCCTGCGGCCCTCGCAAAGTGAGGGCCTCAGTTGCTGGCATGGAGCGCCGAAGGCGCTCCTTGCCAGCAACTGCGGCCCTCACAAAAAAGTACGAGACACGTTACGACCACTTACGACCTCGCAAAAATCGGCCGCAACCCGCGGACATGAAAAAATAAAAAACACAATAAATACACACAACACATACATAAAAAGCTTACCTACAGCAAAAGGGGGCATGCAGGACCTCAAAAAATTAAGTTACACCTCAATTTAACTCAAAATAAAAGAGTTTAGACACTAAAAAATTCTCTAAGCGAGAGAAAAAATGGCCGCCGAACAAAACGAAAACGAAGCTAGAGGACTCTAAACACGCAAAACACCACCAGAAGCACGCAAAACACCACAAAACACCTACGGATATTCTGCTACAGCCGCATACCACACATTAGTTGCCATTTTAGAACAATGCGGAAGTACACAGCTACGCTAACGGTTTGGTCTCGCGCACGCACACTATTACACTGCACACATTCAGCACGCTTACACAGCAGCTCCACAGCACTAATGCTGCAGCAACATCAAAACACATTGCAGCTCTTCAACACAATGCTTCAAAATAGGTAAAGTATATTCATTTATACACCAAACAGCATTAGCTCACTTACAATTTCATTGCCATCATTTTTTGATGGGCAATAATCTAGTATATATATATATATATATATATATATATATATATATATATATATATATATATGTGTTTGTGTGTATCTGTGTGTGTATATGGATACTGTATATATATATATATATATATATATATATATATATATGTATGTATGTATATATATATATATATATATTTATATGATGTGCACATTTACATATACATCTATTTTCTTTTAGAGTACTGTGAATACTTTCTTACCTGCACGGTGCTGCAGTCCACTTCCTGGGGTGAGAAGGGTGCACTGCAGGCAAGAGGTCCGAGGGGGCCGCAGGATCCAGGAAGGACCGAGGTGGCCACAAGGGTCTGAGGGAGGCCACAGAGGGCTGTGGGGGCCACTGGGGGCTGAGGGAAGACGCAGCAGTCCAGGGGGGGGGGGCTGTGTGGGGCACAGGATCTGTGGGGGGCACAGGGGGCCCCTGCAGGGCCACAGTGAAACATAAGGGGCTGCAGGCAACCCACGGGAGGTCCAAGGGAGCTATAAGGGGCCGGGGGGAGCCACAGGGCCTGGTGGGGGCCCCTTGTGCCTGTGGGGGCTACAGTATGCCTTAAGGGGCTGCAGGGGATACACGGGAGGTCTGCAGGGGCCATAAGGGGCCGTGGGGGTCACTGGGCCAGCAGGGGACACAGTGGGCTCCTGGAACCATTGAGGGACCACAAGGGGCCAAAGGGTGCCAAAGTTGCTATTTGGGGGCCACAGGTGACCCGCAGGGGTCTCAGGGGAACCCACAGGGGCCACAGGGGATCCCCGGGTCTGCAGGGTCCCCTCAGAGGTCAGAGGCCTTGGTGCCATGCACCGACTGCACAGGCAGTAACTCCGCCCCTGCACCTGCTATTAACTGCTACAACTATAGGGTTCGCAAGGACCCCATGGCACCCTACCTACCACAACTGGGGTGTATACTGAACTCCCATGGACCCAAATTCACAATGGGGGTCCATATGCACCCCCATATTCCCTAACACTAACTGCACCCTCCAAAAATACTTTGTTGTTGTTTAGTTATTCAGTCGTGATGACTCTCTGTGATCGTATGGACCATAGCACGCCAGGCACATTTCTTGGCAAAGATACTGGAGTGGGTTGCCAGTTCTTTCTCCAGTGGGCCTTGATTTGACTGAACTCTCTGCTATGACCTGCTTATCTTGGGTGACCCTACATGGTTTAGCTCACAGCTTCATTGAAGTACACAAGCCCCTTCACCATGACAAGATAGACATCCAGAAGGGGATATACAGTGCCTTGCAAAAGTATTCACCCCTTAACTTTTTACCTATTATGTTACATTACAGCCTTAAGTTCAATGTTTTGTTAATCTGAATTTTATGGGATGGATCAGAACACAATAGTCTAAGTTGGTGAAGTTGGTGAACCTTTTTTGAAAGGCTCCAGAGGCTGCAACACCTAAGCAAGAGGCACCACTAACCAAATACTGCCATGAAGACCCATGAACTCTCCAAACAAGTAAGGTACAATGCTGTTGAGAAGTTCAAGTCAGGGTTAGGTTATAAAAAAATATCCAAATCTTTGATGATCCCCAGGTGCACCATCAAATCTATCATAACCAAATGGAAAGAACATGGCACAACAGCAAACCTGCCAAGAGACGTCCTACCACCAAAACTCACGGACCGGACAAGGAGGGCATTAATCAGAGAGGCAGCACAGAGACCTAAGGTAACGCTGGAGGAGCTGCAGAGTTCTACAGCAGAGACTGGAGTATCTGTACATAGGACGACAATAAGCCGTGCGCTCCATAGAGTTGGGCTTTATGGCAGAGTTGCCAGAAGGAAGCCATTACTTTCAGCAAAAAACAAAATGGCACATTTTGAGTTTGCGAAAAGGCATGTGGGAGACCCCCAAAATGTATGGAGGAAGGTGCTTTGGTCTGATAAGACTAAAATTGAACTTTTCGGCCATCAAAGGAAATGCTTTGTCTGGCGCAAACCCAACACATCACATCACCCAAAGAACACCATCCCCACAGTCAAACATGGTGGTGGCTGCATAATGCCGTGTGGATGTTTTTCAGAAGCCGGGACTGGGAAACTGGTCAGAGTTGAGGGAAAGATGGATGGTGCTAAATACAGGGATATTCTCGAGCAAAACCTGTACCACTCTGTGTGTGATTTGAGGCTAGGACGGAGGTTCACCTTCCGGCAGGACAATGACCCCAAACACACTGCTAAAGCAACACTTGAGTGGTTTAAGGGGAATCATGTAAATGTGTTGGGATGGCCTAGTCAAAACCCAGACCTCAATCCATTAGAAAATCTGTGGTCAGACTTAAAGATTGCTGTTCGCAAGCGCAAACTATCTGACTTGAAGGAGCAGGAGCAGTTTTGCAAGGAGGAATGGGCAAGAATCCCAGTGCTAAGATGTGGCAAGCTCATAGAGACTTATCCAAAGCGACTTGGAACTGTGAATGCCGCAAAAGGTGGTTTTACAAAGTATTGACTTTAGGGGGATGAATAGTTATGCACATTGACTTTTTCTGTTAGTTTGTCCTATTTGTTGTTTGCTTCACAATAATAATAAAAAAAAACATCTTCAAAGTTGTGGGCATGTTCTGTAAATTAAATGATGCAAATCCTCAAACAATCCATGTTCATTCCAGGTTGTGAGGTAACAAAACACAAAAATTACCTAGGGAGGTGAATACTGTTGCAAGGCACTGTATATAGATGAGATCCCGCTCCATGCTGATGATAGCCAGTAAGTTTGAGACAGCTGTACATGGATTGGATACTCAGCTTATGTTTAATCCAACCTTGGCTTTGCATTAAAGTTGTGTAATACAGCATGCATAAGCTTAAAGGAAGCCATGTTTGATAATGGCTATGGATTGAAGAGCGAGTCATTTGTGGGCACATTTGAATGTCCCAGCTCAGCTTCCCATAATGCAGTGTAATAACTATTTTTCTTGTAATTCTGAGCTAGAAGCTGGTTTTTAAACTTGTTTTAGACATTCAAATGTGAACACAGATGTACTATTTATTTACTATATATATATATATATATATATATATATATATATATATATATATATATATATACATATTATATTTATTAAAGCACAAGCCATAAAATACAATTAGGTTACTCTGAGCTAGGCAAACGTGCGGTACAAGATAACTACAGTCCTTCACCTTGACACGTTAGCGCTCCAGAATTCGCAAAAAATACTACTACATAAAATGTAAAAAAAATAAACCTTTACTTATACTTTTAATGCCCTCCAGTGACAATCATCAACATCCTTGTCCTCTCTTCAGCCATGGATAAATGGGCACTTCCATGTTGATTAAAATATCTGTGTTATCTTTTGATTGAGGTCCTTGTTTCTCATTTTCGGCATGTGGAAATGGGCTGCAACCTAAAAAAAACTGTTGCACTATAAAAAAAAAACTTACACTTACGGAGCTCCACCTCTGAGGAGCTCCCACATCAATGTATTTGTTATGTATTTAGTGTTTAAGACTTTGGGGGTCCAATATGGACCACTGTGGTGGTTAGAACGGTGCAATAGGGGTAAAATTTAGGTTATAAAAAGTATAATATAGATTAATTTTGATTTATTGTATTTTTTTTTTATTCCCAGAATTGAGTAGCACTTTCATAACAAGAACTATGCTTATACTGGTGTATATTTTAATTTTAATTTAATTTTTTATTTTATTCCTTTTTATACCATAAAAAACTGTCCATTCTCTTAAAAAAAGATGCACCTATAAAAGCTCCTCCTCTCAAGAGCTTTCTTGCCTACAACCATTTTTTTAGAGCTCCACCATATATACTATTTTTGCAGATTCCAAATGGCCGGGAATATGTGTCAATCATGGATCCCTGTTGTGGTATGAAGGGTTCCATAGAGGGACTTTGGGACACCCTTGGTATAGGGGGTAACTTGAGGCACCACAGTATAAAAGAGATTCATTTTGATTTATTGTCACAGTATCTCTATTCTTATAGTTGAGTAGCACTTTCATAACTATAAACATTATTATACTGATGCTTATTTTAATTGTTTTTGTCTTTTATTTCATTTTATCCATAAACAGTTGTAACAACTAGATCTAAAGAAAATTGTGCTCAAGTACAATGTATCCATTTGCTAAATGCAAGTCTTGTATACCACCAGTGTTCCAATAGCCATGTGAGCTTCTTGGTACATTAGGTTGTGATAATGCATGTACTGAAATGTTTGCGTCTGACAAAGCCGCGTGAATATCAAACAGTTTCAACAGCAACATATTACCATTCAGCGCACATAATCTTTGCTCGCCATCAATATTAAAATACATTAATCCTAACCACTACTAACATCTGAAATAATTAAATATTAAATACAGCAGGTCCTTATTATGACTGGAAATCATGTTTTGTCCCTATCATATCACATCTCTTAACCATGTGAGCTCATGAATATAATGACTTGTCAGAAAACACCTAATTATTTTTTTTCTTCAATATATAATTAGTTTTTTTTATCATACCAGGCAATTAGTACTCATAAAATCACAGTACTAAAAATAAATAACATTCACATTTAAACACAGACTAGACGAGCATAACATCTGAAATAATCTCGCTATATTCCTGGATACGCACAATGATTTCTCAAGGTGACATTGTGTCATTCTTCTGTTAAATGTTGACACAGACGAGAGAGTTAATAACTAGTCTTACATTCAGAAGGTTTACATGATGAGGATATCGGGCGATGAACTTCCAGATTGCCTCTCCAATCAATATGCAAAGAGAAGCTACTCGTGCGAAGCCCAACCATCCTGTTAAGACGCAAACCCACCTGTGAATCTCTTAGCATATTGTGGAATCAGAATTTCAGCTCACATCTCTGACATAGAAATTGGCCTCCTGTGTTATATTTATTGTAATTAGATGATTTAGTCTACACCAGAGAGATGATGAGGCATTTTAACTCTTTTTGGTCTAAAAGAGCCAATAATGGGATTCAAGTTATGGTGTGATATTGAGTTGGTTCATAACAGATCTGGACTATTTTTATTATTATTATTATTATTATTTATTTTATTCTTCCATGTCCCAATCCACTCTTCGTTGGTCTTGAAAAGGACAGGAAGACCAAACCTTACCTGCAAGTTAATTTATTTTTTTATTCCCTCACACAGGAAGCTTAACCGGAGGCTAGGGCAAGTTGGCAATTCTTCAAACCAAGTTAAGGATGTCAGGACAAGTTACTGGGTACCAACACAAGTTGCAGAAATCAGTTTCTGATTTAAATAAGTAATAATAAATACCTTGCCTCTAAATGAAACACACCATACATATGTGCCCCAAATAGAGCCTAAACATAATTTTTTTCAGATAATATATTTATACAGTTAATTCACCAATCACCCTACCTACCTGCTCCCTATCAACCTCCCCTCAGATGAAAATCTTTATTGAGTTGGAGGGGGTCTGCTAAGGGGTTTATGAAGAGACAGACGTGGATTCCATTTTTAGGGCCGACAAGGAGCCAGCTTCAATCCGAAACCTGCATCTCAGACCGTATGTCTGAGGCTGTGCTGTGGTCTTGAACTCTACAATTTTGGTGCTATTCAATTGAACGAGCCCGCAAGTTGGGTCCGAAAGCCAAAACCGTAGACCATGCACTTGTATGTAGCATTTCAGGGCGGGAACATGATCAATTAAGCAAGGGCATAACTACCCATTTAGAAACAGCCAGTTACGGCAGTAAGACCTGGTGGTTACATGTCAATCAATTAGCGTTTGTGGGTCCGATATGCGATCGGACTCACAAAACCACAAAATACAAAATAATAAATATGAATGCCAATACTGTTCTAGTAGTCCATAGGGGTGGCCTGATATTAACTCATTGATTCCCAAGATCAATAAAACCCTGTTGAGACTGTGCAATTAATGTCTTTCATATTGCAGTATTGCTTTGTTATTTCCATTTACAGTGCTGCCAACAGGGGTTAAACCCCCTTGCGAGTCCTATCTGGTACTCGTAGGATTTTCTCCGACATTTGCTATTTACGGGTGTGAAAACAGTTCCGGCCTGGGGAATTGCGGATGTGAAAGATCAAAGGCTTTGATGGGGAGTCACTTACGGTTCTAACAACCACAAGGATTTCAAAGCCGTAACCCGTAACCTGTTTGTAGCCTGCAAAAAGATGCCACTTGAATAGCAAAATGACTTACGGCCTACTGTAAGTTACAATAACTCAATTGAATCTGGCTCCAGGACTTCTACAAGAATTCTAGACAGTCAGGCTCCTATTAGAATGAATGGGGGTCACAAATATGTGGCTAAGATCAAGTACTTCTTAATTTGTGTTTAACTACAAGTCAAAGGATCGAAGGGGTATCAGATGCTTAGCCTATGTTTATTGAAACAAGTGTTTAAACTGCTATTTTGACATCCTTGTTAATTATACAGTACTTGATTGCTTTATCATGTTCTTGAATCCCCCATAGAAGTCTATGGAGCCTAAACTACCACTTTATTTTGATTACAACCATAGCCCGCCCCTGGGACTGGGAGCGAATTGGGTAATGCAGTTGGCTACTGGAAGTACCTACTGGTGGTACTAACCCCAGAATATTTTAATTGGCTCAGTGTAATAGCTACATCCTAAATCACATTCTGCACACAAGGTAAATGCTCACTAATTATAAAACCAACCCTGAGCCTGGTAGACTGAAATGGCCTGGAGGAGTGCGCTCTTGGAGGCCCAGGGTACACAACCAGGGCCTGAGGCCCAACATTACACAACAGCATAATTTTAAAATTGCCATAGTCCTATCAGGGAAGTCCTACAAGAGCCATTGACTTTGGTAGCCACATATGCTATTGTCCTACCATAGCGGGTTATCAGCCCAAAAGAGTCTATTAGTCCAGGGTGTCATTAGAGTCCAATCAAGTGCCAGACTTCAGAATTATAAAGGAGAATAGAGTCTGGCAAAAGTATATCAAATATATTAAATAGATGTTTTTACCTGTTAGTCATCTTTTTTGATCCACTCACTATCCACACTATGGTATATCTTGCTAATTGCAGATTATTGCCAGTAATTGCTGATTATCCCCACATATTCTGAATCGATTGTCTTCAGAGTAAGCCATGTGTAAAACAAAATTATAAACATGTCCAGACCCCAGGGTGTAATTTATGGAATAGGTTTCCCTGAGGTCTGAGCATGCCCAGTTTCCTTGACAGGAATATAAGGAACTGCAAATTCAGATAAGATCTCTATTTGGATCTTTTGAAAAATGCTATGCTAAATAGCACACCTATTTAGGCGTTGGGTAAACCTCTGCTAACTCTACAGACAGGCTAACAGTTCAAAATGGAAGTGCCTATGACAAAATTACATTTTTTTGCCATGATTTACATAGGTGCCAAGGTTGTATTAATCTTGAACACTTCATAAACATGTGCATCCCCCCCCCCCCCCCCATTACTGTGTTCCTTTGCAATATTCTCTTTTAAATACTGAAAAAAAAATGTGGAGACCCATGAGCATTACATTTAAATATCTATAAAATGCTAAATGTGCTGGCCTGTGTTTTATATTCTAGGACATAGCCTTTTGATATTTGCCATTTATCCCAAGTTACTGAAGACTAAAAGCAAATAGAAGGACCTGTGTGAGTTATTATTATAGCAGAGCAACAGAAAACTGTTATAATATAGACAGGTAGCAAAAACAAATATGTACAAGAGTCAGGAGAGATACCCAGGGATTAGTTTGTTAGCAACTGCAAATAGTCAGATTGAGAAGTGAACTGTGGCTTGGCTGACCCTTTGGAAATGGGTCGTATTGCTGTGTGTGGTTGCATCAAACTCAAGACAACTTTCATAACGGAAAATAATATATATATATATATATATATATATATATATATATATATATATATATATTTAAATACAGTGATATCTCTGTTTTAGTCGTTTTCGGTTAAGTCACGTTGCCTCTGTATGAGTCGCTACCTCGGGTTAAGTCACGCTCGCAAAACTGAAAGCACAATTACGACTGCTGCCGGCTGCTGCAATTGTGACAGCAGGAGGTGCCTGTGCCTGCAATAATTCTAGTCGCCAGTGCCTGAAAAAGCCCAAAGTGAGCCCAAATACAGCCTGTACCTTTAAGAGCCAGAAAATGTCTGTGCCTGCAATTGCCCAAACTGGGGCCAAATCCAGCCTGTGCCTGCCAGAGCCAAATTGAGCCAAAACTCCCGCCTGTGCCTGCAAGAGCCCAAATTGAGCCAAAGCACAGCATATGCCTGTAAAAGCTCAAGTCCAACCTGTGCCTGTAAGAGCCCAAATCCATCCTGTGCCTGCAACAACCCAAATTTAGCCCATGTCCAGCCTGTGCCTGCAAGAGCCAAATTGAGCCCAAGTCCAGCCTGTCCCTGTAAGAGCTCAAGTCCAGCCTTTGCCTGTCAGAGCCCAAATCCAGCCTGGTCTGCAAGAGTTAAAATTGAGCCCAAATCAAGCCTGTGCCTGCAAGAGCCCAAATCCAGCCTTTGCCTGCATTAGCCGAAATAGAGGTCAAGTCCAGCCTGCGTCTGCATCATGGCTCCAAAGAAGGCTACCACTCAGCAGAAAAAAAAGAATCACCATACAACACCAAAAAGAGATTATAGCCAAGTATGATGGTTATCTCGCTGCTGAGTTCAAAATGCCAAGAACAACAATCTAGCGTTCTGAAAAATAATGAAGCCATTTAAGGAGCCAATGTGGCTAGAGGTGTTAGTACCATCACCAGGCAACAGTCAAAAGCATTGGAGGATGTGGAGAAATTATTGTACCTTTGGATAAACAAAAAAGTTACCGGGTGATAGCATTTCCCAGGCACTGATATGCGAGAAAGCCAAACAACTGCATGCTGACAAAAGACAAGCCAACAAAAAGTGGTGAGAGCAGTGAAGTATTTAAAGCCAGTCACAGATAGTTTGAGAAATTCAGAAAGAGAACTGGCATTCACAGTGTGGTGAAGCATGGAGGGGCAGCCAGTACCGACAAAGAAGCTGGCGAAACTGCTGTCAGGGAGTTCTATGTAGAGGTTGAGGCTTTTGTTCCCCAACAAGGATTCAAAATGTGATGAAACTGAGTTATTTTGGAAGAAGATGTCTACCTTAACCTACATCACCCAAGAAGAGAAGTCATTGCCAGGGCACAAGCCGATGAAGAACAGGCTAACTCTGTTGGTGAGTGGGAATACTAGTGGGGATTTGAAAAACAAGCCTTTACTAGTGTACCCCAGCAAGAACCTCAGAGTTTATGAGGGAAAATGTGCAGAAAAGCAACTTAAGTGTCATGTGGAGGGCCAACAGAAACAAAGTCTGGGTAAACAGAATGTTCTTCACTGAATGGATGAATGAAGTATTTGGACCAACTGTGAAGAAATATTTGGAGGAGAAAGAAATGCCTTTGAGGGCTCTGTTAACCATGTACAATGCTCCCGCTCACTCTCCAGGCATGGAGGACAACTTGCAGGAAGACTTTAAGTTCATAACTGTGAAGTTCTTTCCCCCTAACACAACTCCTCTGATCCAGCCCATGGATCAGCAAGTCATCTCCAACTTTAAGAAGCTGTATACCAAGGCCTTGTTCTGGAAGTGCTTTGAGGTGACCTCAGATACTCAGTTGACACTGAGAGAGTTCTGGAAGGACCATTTCAATAACCTCCACTATGTCACTCTGATAGATAAGGCCTAGGGTGAGGTCTCTCACAAGACCATGAACTGTGGCTGGAGGAACTGTAGCCAGAAGCTGTAGCTCTGGTAAATTTGGAGGCTGAACCTAGCAGAATAGTGGAGGACATTGTGTCTCTAAGCAAGTCCATGGTCCTGGAAATGACTAATGAAGACATTGAAGAGATAGTGGAGGAGCACAGAGTCATCATCAGAGTCATCATCAGAGTCTCCAGCAGAGTCTCCAGTCGGGTGCAGTGGTGTAAAGAGACATAAAGGGCAAATGTGCCCTGTGCAAGTGCCTGATGTCACAATGGAAGATGACTCCCTTTCCAAGCAATAACCTGTCTTCTCCTTCTCTTCTTCTACATTGCCACAATCCCATTGGGCACTCACGTCCTCTCAGAACTGTAAAGTTAAAGTGAAGTTAAATTCTCTATTATGTGCTCTCGGTACAGTTAAAGTGAATTCTAAGTTATTTGATGTAATTATTATTGTTTAGTAATGCCTGTTTAGTTTTAAGGTGAAAAATTTGGGGTCCGGAACAGATTATTTCAATTTACATTGATTCCCATGGGAAATGCTACCTTAGTTAAAGTTGTTTTCAGTTTACATTGTGCCGTTTGGAACGGATGAACGACTTAAACCGAGGTACCACTGTATATATATATATATATCACATATATAGTTGTGAGCCAGGTTGGTGGGACAGTATATTGTTTTCATTTATCTTAATCGTTTGTATTTTACTATATGATCTTTTTTATATTGATTCAATAAAGGTTACATTTTAATACAATGTTTACTTGGTTCCTTTTTTTGTGGTGATAAGCTCTGGATGCTATGTAGGAGAGTTAACTAAGGTGAGATTTAAAGGTGTACTTTTTCTCCTAACACCCTCAATATATTCTTAGACACTGCTTACCTTGGTTTTTGTCCATAATGTTATTGATATTGATATAACGCACATAAGTTAATTGAGGAGTTTTTCCTTTCTCTCCATTGCACTACGCACAGATCTTCCCCTTTTTTGTTCAATTGTAGGACTCATACTACTTCTCTGTCTTCTACCATTGCCAAACACTAGCAAGATCATTACTGGGGACTGTTGAATAGTCAGGGATGGAGGCAGATGTAGGAGAACCTAGGAACAGGCCAGGTTAGGGATGGTGGCAGACAATGGAATTTTCATGGATAGGCAAATTGTCAGGCATAGCGGTCAATAAGACAGTATCGAGGGAAAGGTTAACTGCTAGTCCTGACAATTTGTCTGTCCATGAACACTTATTTTGTCTGCCACCGACCAACCCTTACCATTTGCCTGTCCCTGGATCCTCCTATATCTGCCATCATCCCTGAAATTCTCTAGTGACCAATATATCAGCCATGTTAAATTCCCTCAACGTGTAAAACCGTAGCCCGTAACCTTAGCCCACAAGACTTACAGCTATTAAATTGGCCCCATAAAGCAACCCGCTAACTAACTGCAGGTTACAGGAGGAAAAACCCTATGGGACGTTGAAATTTTGATCTCTCAAGCCCGTAACTGTTAAATTCGAAAATCGCAATTAAATTGCTAAGAATCAACAATAATTTAATATATGGTGGGCAAAAGAGCGATAGATCCCTCCAGCATAAAGTAGTACAGTAAATAAATAGTACATTTGTGTTCACATTTTAATGTCGAAAAAAAGATAAAAAACTTGTTTCACGCCCAGAATTGCAAGAAATAAAGTTATTACTCTGCGTTCTGGGAACCTTGGTGGGGACACGAAAATGGCATCGCTCTTGCAATCCATAAGCATTTCAAACATGGCTTCCTTTAAGCATATGCCCGCTGCATCACACAGGTTTAAGCAAAGCCAAGGTTGGATTATACACAAGCCAGGAATCCCACCCATGTAAAGCTGTTTCAAAGTTACTCCTTCTCATCAGTGTGGGGCGGGTTCCTTAGCCTGTGTAGTGGATTTTGGGAGGGGGTAGTTTACCACAACAATCATTTAATTTATGGTGGGCTCAACACTGTTTGATACAGCAGGCAAATGCCTAAAGGAAGCCATGCTTAATACACAAATTATTATTTTTAAAGTGCATGACATAATGACTTACAAATAATATCCAACAATTGCACAGACTTTAATACATGGTTTATTATACTCTATTGTATTTAACATTGTTCATTAAAAGTGTGTGACAGTAATCCATATATTAGAGCTAAAACATTATTAGAGTATACAGAACATATTCTAAGTTAACTCTGATTAGGCGGAGTTAGTAACTCCTTGCCTCCCTTATGAGTGCCAACTCATTATTTGTATATATATATATATATATATATATATATATATATATATATATACAGTATATGATTTTTATTTTCTATTTTAAAACACCCGCACAGGGGATGATTAGTAATTGTTTTCAATAAGTGATATCAGATAATGATCTGTGGGTGAATCAGAAAGGCTAATTGACAGGTATAAATTACAAACTTCAACATAAGTTTACTGTATGAAAATACATTTTTTAAATAACATTAAGTTGATGAAGTACTTGTTATTACATATACATTTAAATTATACCATATCTGAACCTCCACTTTAAATGGATTTAATTGGAAACAGTTTACTGAACAATGTAATGGTCGCTTCATATAATAGCTTTTTTATTAACAGTGGTACTAAAAACTACAAGAAGAAAAAACAAGAAGGAATTAATTGCAGTCAAGTTAAATATAATGAAAAATAGAATTTTTATTATCAGCTCAGTGGGTGAGAGGCCTCCACTATTAGTGGGATCATTCTCACGCAGCGTGCACATAATTCATTTTCTATATTTGAATATATTGAACTTGAATGCAAAGAAAAAATATATGAAAAAAATAAATAAATTTGAGTTTGTATACTAGGCAGAGTCTGGAAAATAAATTGAGTATGTTATCTGGAGGCAATATTCTAAAACATATTTAAAATGAGGAAAACGTGCAAAATATACAAAATTAGTATGTAGTATTAGATTGGAGAAGCCATGGTTGACTTCTGGTGGTTGTTACTGATTGGGTACCATGAAAAACGGTGCCCTGAGAACATGCTAGTGATGGAGCTACAACCGGGGCATCAGGTCAAAACACCAGGTAACACTTCAGCAGTCTAAGATAAATGGGGCTCTTAACTTATTAGGGGAAAGGGATGGCCATAGAATTATTTTTATAGAAAGTTGACCTGCCTTGTATACCCTGAAAATATATAGGCCCATTGGGACACCCATTGGGGATATTGATTAGAGGACTTGGAGGTCTATATTGTCCCTTAAGGGCTGTTGATAGGACCTTTTGTGGTCTGTATGAACCCCATGGGGATAGGATGGCCCACTCTACACCACACTTAGGGATTAGGTATGGGGATATTTAGGAATGAATGCCCCCTATGCTAAAGCACTAGGGGGTGGGGGTTATAGGGACAATGGGCTACCCCAGGTATAGAAGGGAGCCTGAGGGACCACAAACTCATTCTTAATATTGGGTGAGCAGAACATAAACAGGAGGGGTCATAAACCAATGACATTCAAATTCCCTGCCATGACTGTGGCAAGAAAATGTATTTTGTGAGGAACTTTTTTGTACACTCGGTAAGGATTTTATGCCTTAAGAATTGGAATAAACATATTTAATGTCAGCATATCTTGGCTAACATTCAAATATACCACCTTTGGAAAAATTTGGATGATGGAGGTTCTGTCAGTTCTCTTTGATTACCATGGATGACTTTGTTTTGGTGTTTTTTGGGTGGCTCGTGAAAAGAAAATCCAACAACCCTTCTTTTACAGCTTTGTTATGTATGGGGTGTAATGTCTTAGGGGGAACAGTTGTAGTCCTAATAGTAGTTCACCCGTTCTGGTCCTCACCTGACACTTATCGTTCATCTGTGGCTCCAAGCAGCTATTTATATGCAACAGCGGTCACAGCTTGGAAACCACTTCAACTGGTGAGTCCCGACGGGACTGAGACCCTCTATGGGTTATGACCTGTTCACCAATGCAAATTATGACTATGCAGAGAAAATCTAATTGGTTCAATAATCAGGGAGGTGGTGACAGTGTTGTGGAATACTCAGAGCACAAGAAGATACATAAGGCATCTTGGTCATTACCTGCATCCTGCCTTATCCAGCTGTCTCGACTTTTGTCCTGCTACTGGATACAAATGGGAACATGGCTCAACTCCTTCTCACTCCAATCCAACTCACTGTCAAGTCTCTCCCGACTCCTTATTACATTTACATGATGGTGAATCAATTGTGGACAGATAAAGTCAATTCAGATGATTTAAAAGTAGAAAAAAAGCAATGCAACAAAGCTGCAAGAAAAGACACTTGAATATTGGTTGTATTGGAAGAGGAATTATCAGCATAAAAAGAGAGGTACTAATGTCACTCTATAGAACCTTAGTCTGACCAGTTTTGGGGTCCAGTTTTGAGGGTGAACACAAATCTAAAGGTACTCCCAATGTATACAACATTTACTGATAAGGTAATAAGATCATAACATGACCATTTGGAAATGTCCTTAGTCAGGTAAACCCTTTTTGGGATCTTAATGTAGCTCCAAGGTCCTAAATAGGTAATGGAATGGACATTTCATAAATGCCCTTGCACAATTTTCTTTTCAGGACCATTTAAGTCTTCTTCAGTGCTATATAATTTGATTCCAAGACCCTAAATCAACTTTCGAGGACTCCACAAATCCAAGTGGAGCCTAAGGGTCTTCAAATAAGCCATTATCAGTCCCTTGGCAGCAAGTACTGTAAATCTGGGTGTCTTCTTTGGTCTTAATGACAACATACACTATAGTTATTTTATACAGATGGTCCCCTGGTTAAGTGCTAGATACATTCCTGAGAACGTCTTTGTAACGGAGTTGGAACACGCAGTCCAATATCTCCGCTGGTATACGGTACAATACCCAAGAAGCACTACAGTCTCACCATTCCCAACCTCCCATATTGGACGACACACAATTTGGGAGTCAAATGAATACTGACTTTATTTTGTTATGTGCAGAAATATTTATACACATCTCTTCCCACAGGCAATCCACATCCCCCATAGTTGGCCACACAATACACATAGAGAGAACAATAGGTGGGTCACACCTTCGCTAGGCTGCCTGGCAACTTTGATACAATCAGACAATAATTAGATAATCCTTCTTTGTTCTTATGTCTGAGAATGAATAGACTTCCTTATCTGTAACAGGATTATCTATTAGCCAAGGCCTGCAATAGTCTGGGCTAATATTCTGCAGAGCATAAACCAACATACATATAATATAACAGTAGGATCATATTTTAAACAAGAATTAAATAACCATAAAACAGGGCAAAACAGCGATGGGTTCCGTTACACACCTCCCCCGTGACCATAAGCCGGCATACACGGTCTGATCACAACGGATCGGCCTGGGGATGTCCGGACAACCGTAGTTGTTGGTCAATTCTCTAGTTTGACAACCCATCAGCATTACTGCAATTCACATTTACTCACATTTCACATATCCCCAGATAGCTGGGATCTGACCGCACAGAACTACCGAATAGCGCTCAGATCCTATTCACACAGTTCAATTGCCATGTAGCTAAAGTCTTTCCCACAGTCTTTCATTATATGAATGGGCTCCATGGCATAGTTCTCTGGGGTATCACCGCAGGGCAAGTACCGAATGACCCCCCTGTATTTAAAGGGCCAGATTGAGTGACATACACTCTGGTATGGCCGAATACTGGTTTTAAAGGGCAATATGTCCCAGGGCCATAGTCGCAAGGCAGGAGGCTGGCAAACAGTCCTCTCCAAGCCAAAGTGGCGAAGGGCACTTCGTCATACATCTCCCCTTTGGGGGGAAGTCTAACCAGGCACCTGGATATTTCGCTGTGGTGATGGGGCAACACGCTGAGGGGACTTGAGGGGCAGAGGCCAGCGGCACTCTGCCCTGATGCCAGCTCTTCTGCTGGTATAACCTGCAGGACATCACTGCTCTATACAAGGGACAAAGGGAGGGCAGAGGCCGACTGCACTCTGCCCCACTGTCAGCTCTTCTGCTGGGGTACTTGGGACATATTCCGGCTCAGTAGCCAGGGAAAGGTGGGGGTCAGTGGGGGTTAACATTTCCTCTGTTAACCCTGGGGCCACATTAGGAGTTAGCTGGGGAGGGGAATTTGTACTTACCCCCTCCTCCGGTTGTCCCAGTGAGAGTAGTTGGGGATCTGGGCAGGCTGTCCAGCATCCCGGTAGGTCGGGCACAGAGACCACGGTCCCATCTGCGCCGTCTGGGAGATTGGTGTCTCCCCTTGTTAGGGTAAGCTGTCGCTGGGGGGAGAGGGCACCTTCAGCTCCCTGGGGTTCACACTGCCGCTGGGGGGGAAGGACGACACCTTCTGCTCCCTGGGGTACACACTGCCGCTGGGGAGGAAGGACGACACCTTCAGCTCCCTGGGGTTCACACTGCCGCTGGGGAGGAAGGACGACACCTTCAGCTCCCTGGGGTACACAATGTCGCTGGGGGGGAAGGACAACACCTTTTGCTCCCTGGGGTACACACTGCCACTGGGGAGGAAGGACGACACCTTCTGCTCCCTGGGGTACACACTGCCGCTGGGGGGGGAAGGACGACACCTTCAGCTCCCTGGGGTTCACACTGCCGCTGGGGAGGAAGGATGACACCTTCAGCTCCCTGGGGTTCACACTGTCGCTGGGGAGGAAGGACGACACCTTCTGCTCCCTGGGATACACACTGTCGCTGGGGAGGAAGGACGACACCTTCAGCTCCCTGGGGTACACACTGCCGCTGGGGGGGAAGGACGACACCTTCAGCTCCCTGGGGAACACACTGCCGCTGGGGGGGAAGGACGACACCTTCGGCCCCCTGGGGTACACACTGCTGCTGGGGAGGAAGGACGACCCCTTCAGCTCCCTGGGGTACACACTGTCGCTGGGGAGGAAGGACGACACCTTCAGCTCCCTGGGGTACACACTGCCGCTGGGGGGGGGGAATTAGTTGGAGTATTCCACGTGGAGCGGTTTCTGTTTCTGGGACAGTCTCTCTGCATGTGGCCCTGCTGGTTACACGTGTGGCACCTGATGTACCGTGGAGGGGTTTGGTAGTTCCCACCACCCAGACGCAGTGCTGGGGCGGGGTTAATGGTGGGAGGTGGGTTAGCAGCTCCCAAGATGCCCGCTGCTTTTCCATTATGTATTTGTGGACATCTGTCATTAACCATTCCAAGGTTTTTATGGGAAGCGTACCTGGGAAAAAGGCCAGTCTGCTTTGGAGTTCTCTTCCAAACTCATTCTGTGGAGCAATAAGAGGTACTGTAACCATGAGTTCCTTTCTGTCTGCATCCCTGTAGTCCGCGGCCGCCTCCTCCTCCTCATGATGGAACACTGTCCGAAAACTAGCCGGTTCCATCCTGCTGTAGCCAGGGGCGCTGTACGGATACTAGCGTTGCCCTCAATTTGTACTCCACGGAATGGTGTCACCTGTAGCTGTCCTTCTGACCGTGGGAACAATTCCGCCACTTGCCACCAAATGTAACGGAGTTGGAACACGCAGTCCAATATCTCCGCTGGTATACGGTACAATACCCAAGAAGCACTACAGTCTCACCATTCCCGACCTCCCATATTGGACGACACACAATTTGGGAGTCAAATGAATACTGGATTTATTTTGTTATGTGCAGAAATATTTATACACATCTCTTCCCACAGGCAATCCACATCCCCCATAGTTGGCCACACAATACACATAGAGAGAACAATAGGTGGGTCACACCTCCCCTAGGCTGCCTGGCAACTTTGATACAATCAGACAATGATTAGATAATCCTTCTTTGTTCTTATGTCTGAGAATGAATAGACTTCCTTATCTGTAACAGGATTATCTATTAGCCAAGGCCTGCAATAGTCTGGGCTAATATTCTGCAGAGCATAAACCAACATACATATAATATAACAGTAGGATCATATTTTAAACAAGAATTAAATAACCATAAAACAGGGCAAAACAGCGATGGGTTCCGTTACAGTCTTTAAACCAGATTTGTATGTCACTCGGGTGCCTGAATAATAATAATAATAATAGTAATAATAAAACCAGTACTATAATATATGGTATATGGTAGTAAAAATAATACAATGTAATACTGTAATAATAATAATAATAATAACAATAATACCCCTGTACTGTAATAATAAGTTAGAGAAAATAGTGTGCTCTTTCTTTTGATTCAAACAAACCACAAACTCATACAAAAAGCCCTGGGACTCCGATCTTAAGTATGGGTCATCTGTAAATCAGGTTATCTTTAACCTGGGGACCACCTGTAAATGAAAAATATATTGAGTGAAGTTGTTAGATAGCTGGCCTTGAAAGTGGGATATTTGAAGAAAAAAGTAACTACATTTAGTTATTAAATAGTTGACGTGTTAGAAAATTGAGCTTGATTGTTGTGTATTTTAAGCAGAAATGTACTTCCCTTTTCCTAATGACCTTATCTCACATGCTTAATTATCCCTCACAGTGTGGATAATAAATCACAATGACATGCCCAGATACATAGTGGCAGGGCTATAAAATTTAGGATCTCTGTGCATATAATATCAGGACCCCCTGGACTCATGGACTCTTTTTTGTGGACAACTGTCTATTGATGGACACTAGCCCAAGTGGCTACCAAACCCAAAAGTTATGACAATATCATGAGACTTGCCTTAAGGTACCATGACATGTTTTCCAGCAATGTGTGGTGTAATGATGGACCTCAGGCCCTGGTTATGTATCCTGGACCTCCAGGAGCCCATTTCAACTAGTCATTTAAGTCTTCCAGGCTCAGGGTTATTTTTGCAATTTTTGAATGTTCATTTTTGTGTTCAGAATGTGTTTTATTATGTAAGAGTTACATTTGGCCAGTAAAAATATTTTGTGGTTAGTACTACTTTAAGGGTGACCAGTTTGCTCCCAGCCCCAGTGCTGGGCTTTGATCCTGGTCAGGCTAGACCTCATGTCAAGCAGTAAATAAGGCTTCATGGACTTCTATGGGAGATTCAAGAACACGATCAAGCCATCAAGTATAATTAATAAGGCTGTCAAAACAGTAATTGAAACACTTGTTTCAATAGACAAAGCTTAATAGGTGTCAAGTGCTCTGCAAGTGATACCATTTTGATTTTTTGTCTTGTGGTTAAACAAATTAAGAGATACTTGACCTGAGTTATTGTTCGTGACCCCCATACATACTAGTCTAGAATGCTTGTGGAAGTCATGGTCAGCCCAGAAAAGTGTGTACAACCTCCACATCTCGTGAATTAGTTCGCTGACTCCCCTCTGACTCGATATAGATATTTCATCTGAGGGAAGGTCAGTTAGGGGATAGGTAGACCAGCCACCTAGTTTCCTAAACTCACCGGACCCTGCTAAAATGTTCTCCACGCTCAAGAGGTACCCACTGCCTATTAATTAACCACATTACAGTCTGCTAGGTTTTCCCACATAGAGCCATAGGTTATTATTTCCCCTCGTGGGTTAAAGACATAGAGCCTCATTCAATTGGCCGCATTTGAGATACGGGGGCCCATAAGTGAGATAGCAGTCAAATTTGCTATTCAATTGGCATCTTTTTGCGGGCTCGGATCGGGAACTTACACCCTCCATAAGCCTTTGATGTGTCACTTTTGCAGGGCTAAAATCGCGAATCGCTATTCAATTGCTCCATTTCCACAAGCCCGCAAATGTATACACACTCGTAAACCGCAAATGATGGAGAAAATCCCACGTGTGCTCGAGAGGACGAGCAAAGGGGTTAAACACCAATTTGTAGCACTGTAAATGCAAATAAAACTGCAATCCTGCACTGTAAATAACGGGGAAAGCATTAATTGCACAACAATCTCAAGCCCGCACAACTGAAGGAAATAAGTTTTATTTTTATGTGTCATTTCAGGGTTAAATTATCTTGGGTATCAATGAGTTAATACATATCAGGCCACCCATATGGACTAGAACAGTATTGGCATTCATTTTCATAATACTTCATTTGCAAAGTTGGGCGAGTCTGATCGCATATCGGACCCCCGAACCTGATTGATTGACTCGTAACCTCCATGTTTTACTGCCGTAATTATGATATTCTCATTTTCTATTGGCCGATTCGAAATAGGCGGTTATGGGCTCGCTGAATTGATATGGTTCTTGTCCATAACTGCTTCGACCCAGTGCATGGCTTACAAAGCTGGCTTCAGAATCGCAACTTGCGACCTGGGGCAATTTAATAGCTTCGCAAACGGAATCCAATGGGAGCCCGCAACTCAATTGCAGACATGCGGCCATCTGTGAGCGAGTTGTGGGCTTTCAATTGAATGAGTCCCTATGTATTCAGTAGTTACACTACCTAACTACCCCCTCCTGTGCCATGAACCTGCCAGGAGTAACTGGAAACCAGGATCCTAGCCGCCTTGACACCTAGGGGGGACAAGAAGACAGGATAGTCCCAAGTCCCTGACCCATGTGGGGTAGTTCAAGGGGGGCTTAAGGTGTGAAATGTATGTTTGCTGAAGAAAGGGGCTCGCTGTGATTGATGATTTTACTGTACACGGAGTGTTTCATGTAATAACTTTGCAACTTGGCTGGAAGAATTGACAAGTCTTAAGTTAAAATTGAAAAAACTAAACAACCTGTAGGTAGGATTGGTCTCTTGATCTTTTCAAGCCCAACGATTTTATATATATACTAGCGACTTGCCCGTCAAAAATGGCGGCAAGAAAATTTTAAGGCTTGGCATGCTGTTTGCCACACAATGTGATGCTTTGCCCCCTCTGAGCACCTTCGGCGCTCATTGCGAGCCTTTCCCCGATGTACTTTGGTGCTTTGCAATTGTCACCTTCGGCGTTCATCGCGAGCCTCCCTGTGTAGTTTAGGTGCCTTGCGATGAGTGTTACTGACTTGGGTTAAGTGTTACTGTGTTGGGCTAAGTTTTACTGGCTTGGGTTAAGTGTTACTGTGTTGGGCTAAGTTTTACTGGCTTGGGCTAAGTGTTACTGGCTTGCATTAAGTGTTACTGACTTTGGGCTCTTTTTTACTCAATTTCATCCTGTTACGTTTTTTTGGCCGACATTTTATTTCTTGCTTAGCCGATTTTTCACCCAAAAACGCAAATGTGGCTCAAATTGCCTTGCAACCTCACTCACAGGCTCCCTGGCTCCCCCCCCCCCCCCCCATGTCGTGTGTGAGTGTGTGAGGTATTTTTTTTAAGTATAAAGTGGTAAAGTATTGTGTGCCGTAAAGTATTGCGTGCCTCGCGCTGAGTCCCACTGACTCTCAATTCCTGCAATGAGCTCCTTCCCACATTATAATTGTCAAACTGTGAGACATTGTCACTCTTTGCGTGATGGGCGTAGCAAGGCGAGCCATTGAGGCACTAAAACTTGCAGCACTTATGCAATGACCGCCGAAGGTGCTCATTGCCTGCGAGCCTCGCGAAGTTCGGCGAGCAGTGGAGGCAATGAAACACATGGGACTTAGCCAGGAAGGAGCATCAAAGGAGCTCCTGCGAGCTTTGTGAAGCGAGGCGAGCCGATCAGACATTGAAAAACGTGGGACTTAGCCTGCAAACGCCTTAGGCTGCAAGCACTTGACGAATGTGGGACTTAGAAAACAAAAATTATGAGATGCGAGATACAAAAAAAAACATAACACACAGCACGGGGTACAGCCAGGACGTCTGGGAGTATGGTTGGACGCAAATTTAAGTCGAACTTGCCGAGTTTCGGGACTCAAAAATTGGCTATGTGGGAAAAAAAATGGCGGCCCAAAAAAATGAAAACGAGGCTACACAACCCTGAACCACGCAAAACACCAATTAACCACGTACCACTTTCACCCAGGAACAAACAAGGTACAAAATACACTATTACAAAG